>JBBMOI010000008.1:6137500-6167500 GCA_038088405.1 Porites divaricata
GAGATATGTTCAGTTTACTTTGTCTCCGAGTCCGGAGAAATTACATGAAGAAAAGATGTGTATTTTTTGGGACTTTTCTCATTCCTCGCAAAGGTGGATTCACGACAAGCGCTCCTACGGGGGTGTACTTAAGGGAGTTTGGCTAGAGACCGTGTGGCGCCGAAATCTTCTTAAAAACCCTGACCTTTTCTTAGGCAAAATCCCCGTTAAGGGGAACAGCGAAGGAAGGGCCTTTTATGGTGGCTCAGAGTAAAAGCGAGGGACAAATACATTTAATACCCCATTAAAGATTAGGAAAAAATCATTTGTATTTAACTAGCAAATATTATATTCATGATCTTTGGAGTCAATGAGCTCTTTTCCTTTATAAACACAAGCCTTGCGGACTAGAAAGACCAAACGGTCGAGAAGTTGAATATAGAAATCATAAACCCTGCTTTTAAGACTCGAGACCCCGACTTCCGGTTGCGATACACCTTAGGCGGCAAACATACCCGAAGAGAACAGGATTTTAAATTCTATGACGTCCATAAGCAAAAAATTATATTGCATAATATATGTAATCACCGGGCAAGGGTGGCTCTATTTTGTGCCATAACAGAATAAAATACAGTCGTAGCTAAACTGTATTTTTTTTGCGTGAAAGTAGATTGTTTACAAATCCGGGACGAGTTGTAAAACGAGAACAAACAGTTCATTGTTCATTGTTAAGTCCCATCGTTCTGTGCTTAACATGTTGGCTTGTCTCACGCAAAATCACGCAAACCATACAAATATTATATTATGTGCAGTCATGACACAATCAATTGAAATTCCACCCCGGCGGTGTGGTACAAAAAGGAACTCGCGGTTTGCTGAAGCGTTTATAACTGTAATATATTACTATTTTCTTCAGATGGCGGAAAGGTGGAACTCTGGGACATGGAAAGCGGAACAGCTGTGCGATCCGTTCGGGGACATGATGAAAATGCGGTCACGGCTGTCAAGGTAACCATGGTAACTCTGTTTAAGGTCTTGTCCGCTGGCCGTTTCAGAGTTTCTTATTTCTTGTACGTATCGCTTAGTTCCAGGACAACCGAGTGATCAGTGGTTCAGCAACAGGGGTGGTAAAGGTCTGGGACATCCGGGAGAATTCTCTCAAGCCGGTGATGAGCTCCGACCAGGCCCCTACTGACAACACGGCCCGAAATGTGACTATTAAACCGAGACGCGTGCGTTGCCTAGCAACAACACAGGAAAAAGTTTACTGGGGAGACGATGGAGTGAATATAAAAGCCATGGACTTGACGTCAGGTGAGCTATAGTTAACCTTATGTGGTGTGGTTTGAAAACAGATTTATCTCTTGTGCACAAGGTTGTGTTCCAAGGAAAATTAAAGGTTGCCTGCTAAATAGCCTAAACCTTTGAATTTAGGTTTTCCTGTATAGAGGTTAACTCCAATGGCCAATAGACAGATAGGTAAAAAGATAAATATATAAAGAATGAAGGAATAAATAAATACCGAATAAACAGACGAGAACCAACAACCGACCAATATGTGGTGTAGCTTCAGGGATGATTACTAGTCGCCTAACAAAAGCGGCACTACTGGAGCACAGCCCAGCTTTGGTTAAATTGCTTGTAGACTAATTGACTGCCTTCTTTCTTTTGCTGTCTAGGAAAAATCCGTAAGATTCGAAATCACCTGACAGACTTTGGATGTACTGGTGCCATGGCAACTTCAGGTTCATGTCTCGTGAGCGCGGGCTACGATCTTGATCGCGGTAATGGATACTTGAACGGTAAGAGCTTTATTTGAAAAAAATAACCTCATTTGAATTGTTACACATTTGGCATTACTCACAGAACGTTATCTGAAAGCCAAGCTTAGAAGGACAATGTTGATTTCCGTTTACGTACCGAGCGTTGGTAAATTAAGAGAGTACTTCCTTTACTTGACTTATTTGTTTGTGTTGGTTTAGTCCGCAGCCTTCCTTCTGAGGAATATCTAGCAACCGTCGATGACGAATGCACGGGAACTATCACGTGTCTGTCATGCACACAGACAACACGTGATAAGGTGACGGTGCAGAGAATGTGCACTGGGGGGCTGGAGCTGAAACTCTGGGATCAGCTACCAAGTTCAAAAGTCAGGAAGCGTTCAAGGTGAGTTCAACCTGTTGAGTTTTTTTTTTCCGCTAGGTAAGTGAAGACGAGCAATTATGCCGTCACTTTCTTTGGGCTGCCTATGACGGACATGGTTCGAAGAAGTGGTATCATCATAAAACGATAGTTAATTTTTTCAATTGATTATGATAGTTACTGTCTTTGTTATTGAATTGGGGAACGGATAGATTAATGTTATCTATGTACAGGTGCTTCAGACATAAGTTGAAATACGTAAAAGACAGATCAAAATCCTCCTTAGATTAGTTATTCTCATGGATTCCAGAAACAATTCTCGTGAAATGTTTCTCCGTATCAAGGCCTTGTACAGCACGAATCAATCAATCACCTGTCGACAAATGTGCGGTTTTTGTTGCAGACCAGAAACGGATGATGTCTACGTCTCAACGAAACACCTTCGTCGTTACAGTGTGCCTGATATAAGCGATACGGAAAGTAGCGAAGACGACGATGATCAACCAGAGGGCGAAGACTCAGATGACGACGATGACGTTAGCAATACCGGAAATGCGTCACGATCTTGGTGCACGATATCATAACAACCGATCAAGGAAAATGCAATTAGCCTGATGAAAGTTGCCCTGAAAGGGGACGCATGCGAAAAAATTGTGTCCTTCGATGGGCCCTCTCCCATCCTCTGGGAAAAGTGGCGTTGTATTGGGATGAAATGATTGGGTGTTTCTGGCTTTATAATGGCGTCATGAAAGTTCAAACTGTTAATCTAGATCATGTACATGAGAAAAATCCAGTTCAGTGAATCTCACCTTACCAAAGAACTGCTGCTGTTATAAAAATGGTCTTAATAGTCACTTTTTTCTCCATGCACTGTATGGCTCAAGACAACACGAAGTTGCAAACAGAAAATTAATAGAAAGAATCAGCCAAAGTGACCTGGAAATATCTGTACCACGAGTGAGTGAAATACAGTACTTTATATCAGCTCATGACATCACAACTTTGATACTTGATTCCTACACGAGTGCACGAGTGCACGAGTGCACGAGTGCTGTAGATAATGGTTATGACATTAGCGAAATAATTATCAAGACAATTTTTTGTCCTGGATTTTTGGCGGTCTCGCTGCAGATGTTTTAAGAGAAAGATTATAAGAAAATCTACTGCAAAATCAAATAAAATAAATATTGAGAAAAAGTTGATCACATTCTTGGGTGTTTTCATTTTAATCTATAAACGGCCCGGTCCTTAGAAACTGTAGCTTTTCTTGTAGAGCACAAGATTTTCAAATCTGAGCTGAAATTTAATTCAGCATCATTCTCGGTGATCTTCACTCATTCTTTTGTTCTAGAAACTTAAAAAGGAGGAAATCAGGCACTTTATTGACACTCAAATAAAGTGCATTGTCACGAAGAGAAACGAAGCGAGATCAATATATAGGGGATAACGCTAAAAAGATTAGCTTTTCAATCTCTTTACGGCAGCAAATTCGCCGTCTTGTCAACGCAGTCTATCATGATAAGATTTTTGTGGTTCACTACTCCACCTACGAAGGACGTCAGTTTCTTTGTAACAGACTTTAAGTCCAATATCCACATACAGATTCTCCAGACTGATCTTCATGCATTTCCTTGAAGAACTACTTGAGAGAATTTGTTTAAACATCAAAGGATTTTTTTCTCTTAGGTGTTCATTTTATTAATTCTCATAACCATTTCTCTTGATTATCTCTTGTTATTGTTAAGAGAAAATTGATTTTGGTAACTTCTTGGACTTGCAGAGTCAAGAGTAACTACTGTATACTTACACTTTTAGTGAACGTCATCATACTCAGGGGCGTAGCTAGGGGAGGGGGGGTCCTGGGGTGCCTGTGACCCCCCCCTTGGTAGGCCTTCTTTTGAGCAAACAGCCTACAATATTCAGGTGGCGAAAACGCCATGACAATATCTTGGCTGTAAAAGCCATTGTTGAAAAGCCCACTTTTTTAAAATTTGTTTTTTTGTAAAGTATTTTCGTCAACGGCTCTTGTCTTTAGTTATAAGGGCCTTCATGCCGCGATAACACGACTGAGCCCGCTGATACACGTGGGGAAAGCAGCGGTATAAACCATATATAGTCGGTGATCCCCGGATGGTGATCTGGTGTGTAGCCTCTGTGACCCCCCCTTTGAAAAATCCTGGCTACGCCCCTGATACTGGGCTGACACCTCATACCTGTCTGAGAAAGAGCGATTCTTGCAAAAAGCTAAACACTAGATGTTGCTAAGAGAACTATTAATTTTGATTTACTCATATAAGATTTTCATTTACTTTTAAATGTTCGAGTGAACTTTCTGTCTATTCAGAAAGTAAAAAAAGAAGGGATTAATCTTATCTTTCCTATCGTTGTTTCTGAGTGTGTTTTTGTGTGTGTACTGCTATACTCTACTTAATATATAACCTAATGTAATCTTGATATATTTCTATTGAGGACTCTTGTTGCTTGGTTTACTGCTTTGACATTTAAAACTGCAACTTCTCACGGGCGCCAGATCCGCCCCGCATGCGCAGTAATTTCTTTAACACTTCGTCAGTTTGAGGCAGCGCTTGCTCCAGAGCGGAGAACTGGGCACGACACAGTTTACGCCTTTCCTGGATATCCTGCTTTTCCTTCAAGAACTCGACCAAGTCTTCCTGCTCCAAGGCGTGCTCAAGGTCATCCACCAGTTGACTGATGAAAAAATGAAGAATGCAGCGGGGAACAGTGTCGCAGACGTTCATTTTGATCACGTTGAAGCAGCGTACAACATTCTTTTTGACCCTCTTTACATCTTCGAGCTCCTGAGGAACAGAAATACACCTCAGTATCTGTCGTATGCATCTTAGCTCAACCGACTCTCCAAGGGCCAGGCATTCTTCCTGTAACGTTTCTAGTTCATTCTCTTAAATTAAAATTGAAGAAAAACGCTGACTTTCGTTCCGTAAAATATTGAAAAATAAACAGAACTACAACTCCTTGAGACTCTAGTTTTTATTTGAATTGTCACACGATAGGATTTCATCGAATGACTTGAAAGTTAGATCCAGTTAACAAAGCGTAATAAATAGCGCTATATGTGAGAGCGCTGCGTCTAAAAAGCTCTACTGATTTGCATGGTCAACTATAAGTTCTTATCCACAGATTCAAACTAGTTAACAGAGTATGAAAAAGTACAAAAGACACGAAGAAAGTACTTTAGGGTTAGGGGTTTTCTACACAAACTCCAAAGATGGAAAAGGCTAAGAGTACTCGTCTCATTTGAATGCAGGCTCGTTTTTGAACTACTGAGAGCTCACCTTATAATTCCCTCGTGAATTTCGACCTTCAACCTCTTCCATCAGTTCACTTGGATAAAGCTTTCTCGCGAGATGCTTCATGTGGGACATTGTCCTTGACATCATGCAAGGGTGGGTTTTGCCATTGAGGGCGAGCGTAGTTTCCCAGGAGCTTAAGTCATCGGGGAAGGGAATTGCAGCAAACACCACATCAATGCTCTTCTTCTGCATCTCGAGAAACTGCTGGATGAACTGAATGGTCTGCTCTCGTTTTGTGTCAAAAATCTTAATCACCACCTTAGCCTCGACCAGCTCCTTAAGGGCTGGGAAACTAGACAAACTTTTATTGATTGCATCTTGAACTATTATGCGTAGAGTGTTCTCCACGTTGTTTACAAGACGGGTGGATATGGGAATCAGTTGATCTACTGGACTTTGGATTAGTTCATCAATAGTTTTAGACGTTGTTCCTGTGGACACATGAGGATAAGTGTCGTTTAAAACTGAACGAGGTCTATAAAAGTAGTTCAATCAGAGGGAATGAATAGCCCTTTTTTAAGTCAGTTCTTTTTATTTTAGTTCTTAAGGCCTACTCCATGCAAAAGCAGAGTTGTTACCTTTAACGTTCATAAATTTTAATATTTTGCTAATGTACTGTTAATTCACTTATTGTTAAGAAAATTTACTTAGAAAGTTATAAGCATTTGAAAACTCAAACTGGTGTTGCCAGGTAACTGTTGGCGCCATTTGCTAACAAAATTTTACTTGTGCCCTTAGAGTTTTTAAAGAAAATTAGCTCATTATCTTGAGGCAAATGATAAAACGAAAAAAAGCCTCCAGCGTTTGACCGCAGCACTGAGATGAAATGACTTCCACTGTCCGTCCCCATACCCTAAAACTGTTACTTTGCCCCCAGTTTGTGACTTTCTTGCGAAGCTTGTATTAAAATCACTCCGTCTAAAGAGACCATTCATTGATATTGCCCCCTCTATATTCTTTGGGTCCAAACCACTTACAGTTTTTCACCTATATATCTGTCGGTGATAGGCAATGAATATTTCTTTCATTTCCTTCTTTTGAAACTTCTGAGCCATAACAACGACAAGGGCAAATAGTCAGTTCTTGGGTCGCGTCCATCAGGTGTATCGATCTTTAATTTCAGAGAGTCTTTCCGAAGTTTACACTGGTACCTGGGAATCCTGTGCTACTCGCAACTGGCACAGTACTCCTTCCTTGGTATGACTCATAAAGTAGTTTTTGCAGCAGCAGGCTGTTTTCACTACTGTCTCCAAGAGGAGCTGCCACGCCCTCGAGTTTCCTTTGCTGTTTTCGTATCTCATCATCACTTCGCTTGACCAGGGGGTCTACCTAAATTTGGAAAAAGGTTTCCATCAAAAATTAAAAAAAAGAAACTTTTCTTCGAAATCTTAAGGTTATAAGATAAACAAAACTCCTGACACCACCCCTTTTCCTGGTACCATTGGCGACAAAATTAGTTGAGATATATCAATACCATGTTTTTACTCTTCAGTAATCAATATCGTCCAAAACACCTTACAGGGGTTCCCCTTCCCCCTCCCCCTTGTCAATTTGTATTGTTGGTTGTGAGGTTTGTGGTCAGCACCAAGCGAGCCAATATTGACAAGGGGGGAGGGGAAGAGGACTGTCTTTAATCAGGGCACCTCCCTGTATGACAGTGCCTCAACAGTTTTGTCGCGGATAGTACTTTGTAGTATGTAGCAGGTCTCAAACGTATCACAAGTAATCAACAATGAAAGATTTAATTGGCACTATCTTTTCGCCCACCTTGAAAACAGCGTCGTGGAATTTGTTGAACAATGTTCGCACTTGCTCTCCACCTCCAATGTCGGACGTGTTGTTAAAGAGAAGCGTCTTCAGCTGGCCTATGAGGGTTTGTTTAATTTTCATTACAAGCACTCCTTTGCCTTGACTCGATTCAGGTACTTCGCTATGGGCCAGGAGTTTGAGTTCTGATTCCACCTAGAAACAGCAATAAGATGTTTTATTGGCGGGTGTAAGTGAATCGGGACTTAAAAAGGAAAATAAATCACAAATAAAATGACCCTGCGAACAAAGTTTAAAGGTTCTATACACGCGATATTTGGGGTTAAATTACTTTTGGGCTACTATACTCTATACTCAGATACTCAGATTGTTCCAAAGTGGGAAGGTGGTAATTATATAAGTTAAAAGCTAAAAACTGCAAATAAAACTCCGTCGTTTCGGCAAAGCTGCCTTCATCAGGGAAAATATGTGAGATTGTTCTGACTGTTGGGTAAAGTTAAAAGGGAAGAAGTCACTTTTCTCGTCTCCTACCTTTGCCTTTCGTTCCCTCATTTCGCGCACTAAGACTGGAATTTCAGTGATCATTTTTTGGGCCAGAAGGGAGATCATGGTATCCATGAGGTTGTCAATTCCACACAGTTTAAGAATGCTTTTGTATTGAGGATGACGCGCGAACCACTCGTTTTCCTTGACACGGGTCATCTCTGCGTCCCAGTCTTTTTCCTTCGCGTCTGTGCCATCTTTTCCTGTTTGTTGACAGAATGAGTGGAGAATAGTTTTAGGGCTCTCCTTTAGTTTTCATAGGATTAAAACTCTTGAAAAATAACTATTTGTTCCAGAAAAAATAGTTAATCTAATAGTTCGAAAATTGATTGAATCAAGAAAAAGTAGTTTGCCTCTCGTCTAACGCAGGGTACCCAGGATCTCACCAACAACCCTTTATTTTGTATTGTTTACAACCATAAAAGTTGTTGTAAACGTTATGGGCTGAGTATTAGATTCTCCTCTCTTCGCCTGTCTCTTCTTATTCCCTCAGAAACAGTTGATACTCAGGCTAAAAACATTACGAAAAAGGTGATAACAGAAGCCAATAAGCCGGAGCGAGGTACTTCCATACTAGGTCTATGTCACAGCGCTTTTTATGGACCAGTTTACTTTTAGGTACATTTAAAAGAACTTTTTTTTGCGAAAATGGAAGCTTTGCACCGCTTAATTGCGCATCCAAATTATAACATACCAAATAGGAAAACTAAACGTCATTAAAATTTCATTAATACCTCTTTTAGGTTTGTATAGTTTCTGACTGGTTTGTGGGACTTGAAAGATATTCTAAATTCAAGCCAAAACAAAATAAACTAATTGGTGAAAACGCTATGGCAAAAGTAGATGAAAGTTGCTTGCTGCGGTTACAGGCTCCTGGTGATGTGCGAAGAAAATTAAAGCAACAACTCCTGTTGTACCTCTTAACACAATGAAGCGACCGTCCTCTAGGGTAAAACTTGACTTGTTTAATGCTACTTTTACGCCCATATCATCTGTTTCTCTCAGCCTGTCAGGTTTAGTCAGTACACATATGGTCCGCTGCCTGAAATCTTTATCCTTTCGCATTACCAGGTTAATAGCGCTGTCTCCTGTGGGGTCCCCTACTTCGGAAACTATGACGATAATGCTTTTGGTGTTCTTCTCGATGTAGTCTAACACAAGAGATTGGGTTGCCTGATTCATCCGAGGGTCGTCGTTGGCGAAGTGAGCGCCGGGAAGATCGACTAAAGTCAAGGTGGTGAGGTTAGGACCTGAGGCAGACAGATTGAAAGTGTTAGGCGGGTGGTACCTCACGGTACCAGAGTAATACTAGAGACTTTTTTCGTCCCCTGACGAAGGTTAATTTTGTCTAACTGAAACATTAAGCAAGAAAAATGTATTTTTTCTAGGTGTTTGATCAGCTTGCATTTCGTCTATATAGTATCAGAGACAATGATTGGAAAATCTCTGACCAAGTAAAGTGTAACAAAACGAGGACAAGGCACCTTAAAGATCAAACGTGATCTGTAGTTCTAATGACCGAATTAAAGGTAACCATCTTTCCATCATCAAAAATTATCATACCTTGAAGGGTCACATTAACTGGGGTCTTGGATATAGGAGTTGCCTCTTCCTTGGGGAGATGACCAGCAACTTGTTTAAGGAAATCCTCCACTTGATCATCCGTGGGGTTTTCTACCTCTCCGCCAATACCCTCGCACGTATCACATCGTACTTCCACGATTGTCTTGGGACCATTGCGCAGATTTAATATGATGGGGTATGTAGTCCGCGCTTGAAGAGTGTTGGCCGTTTCGCTTCGTCGCATGGGCAGAAGATATCGCCCGATCAGACGGTTGATAAGCGTTGTCTTTGCCATGTTTTGTCGACCGACCATGACTAAATGTGGAATATCAAATGACTTTCGAAGGGTGTCGTTGCTTATCATGGATTGTAAAAAATCCAATACGCTACCGAACTCACTGTTTCTGCCATATTTGGACACTGGTGACTCAATCTCGCTTGACATATCAAAATTAAACAGTGCTCTGGAAAATGAATAAACACAGTTCGCAGGTTATAAGGCGATCTGGCCCCGGTTGTTCAAAAGTTGGATAGCGCTATCCACCGGATAAATCGCTATCCAATTGATAAGTATTACGAAAACTAATTGCGTTATCCACTGGATAGTGATTTATCCGGTGGATAGTGCTATCCACCCTTTGAACAACTGGGGCCTGTACACCAAGTTTTGATGTATGTGAGTGAGCAGTTTATAGTTTGCTTAGAGATGTTTAACAATAAACAGATACATCAGAATTTATATCGAAGTCACTGCTTCTGCCCTATTTGGATACTGGTGACTCAATCTCGCTTGACATATCAAAATTAAAGGGCTGTGGAGAATAAATTAACACAGTTCGCAGGTAAATGTGGGATCTGTACACGAAGTTTTGATGCATGAGCTGAATGACCAGTTGATCGCTTTTGTTTATTGCACACTTACAGTGTTGAGAGGGACAGGGGGGTGGAAGCCCGGGAAAATATAGTGAGGGAGGAGTAGGGGAGGCGGAAGAGAAAAGAGCGGAAGAAGGGAGTTCCAAAGGGCGGGAAGTGGAGAAATAGGAGGAAATTATGCAACGATGCTTTATATTTGGTAAGGAAAAGGGGCTAAGGGGAGGAAGCTAAGAAAAAGGGCCGGGAGTTGGGTATTCAATAGTGAGATTTAGCAACGAAGACGGCGACGGCAACGAGAACGTCAAAATAGCAATGGGCTTATGAAGCAAAAACAATATATTTGCACGTGCATCACACTTTTCTTGTGCATTTCTCTGCCGTCTCTGCACGACTACGACGAGAAAATGCATAATTTCACGTTTTATGGAGGACTTAAACAAGCGACGACGAATTTCTCTTTCTCTTTCTAAACTTTTAGTGCGGTCCCCCACAAATCAACTCTAGGGCAATTCTCCCACTTTTGACATTTCAAGCGCGTGACTGGAATAAATTACGAGGAAAAGTTTGAAAAAACGCTGATTCCTTTTTGAAGTGACGTTTTCGCTGCCACCGCCGTTGTCGATGCTAAAGCTCCCTAATGTCCGGGAGGCGGGAGATTTGGAACAGCCTCCTGTGCTCCTCCACTATTCGATCTTTTCAAGGCCTCACAAATGTATTTTACTACGTAAGAAAAGCTACAACCACACAGAGTTAGTCCACGTTTTCTACACGGTCTAAGTAGTAACATTTTTTAAGAAGTAAAATCCCTACCCTTTCATATACTTGGGGCCATTATAGGGGGTGACCACCCGGGGACCATAAGTTGAAAAGTAATAATAATCGTCAAAGGTCTCCGCTCGGAGAAGAGTTGTCTATTTAACAATTTAATGGAACTATCCATTATCAAATCAGTAATTATATTTGAAATTTCTCTTTCTAATTGACGCTGGACAATGCAGGTATCATTTTGATCTCGCTGTCATAAATTAACACGACCCAGTTTCGTGTCAATTTGAACCCATTATTGTTTCTGCTTTCTCATAGACCCTTCTGAACTATCATTTTGGATTTAATAACAGAACTAGGTCTCTGAGTTAATGTTCAGAACTTTGGTCACCCTGGATACGCCTAAGGTTAATCGGCTTTCGTAACTGGGCCCAGACAGGCAGCAGTTACAACCTGAGCGAATTATAATTTATTTTATCTAAATCTGTTGGTATAGTACAGCACCACAGATACCATAAAACAAACATTAATGATGGGAAGATGGAATCATAATGTCATTTTATTTCGAGGTATTTCCCGTTTCTTATTAGCGGTGTGCAGGCGTCTTATAGTTTGATCTTCTTTAGTTCGTCGTAAGTTTTGCTAATTTGTGGCGGATTTTTGTCCCCACCTTTACTGGAGAGATGTTAATTAGTTAATTTTATCATTGGTTTTAATTAAAAACGTCACGCTTGTGGCCATCTATCCCAAACAGTTGAGATTCTTGCTCGGGTCATCTCCGGCTTCCGGAAACCAGTGCGACACCATGCGGAACTCTCGATCGTTTTCGTAAATTCCCCTTTGGGAAGACTTGCAATAAAAGTATCATAATTTGATAACGTAAATGGCTGGCTTAATATTTGCTTATGGCAATATCATCAACGGAAAAAGGGCGAAGTAAGTTATCACGCTAGTAAAACTAACTTAACTAAATGTAGTGCTTCAAAACATCTCGGATTATTATTATTATTATTATTATTATTATTATTATAAGGGCCGCGAGCTGTACAAGATTCATCATCTCTCGGCAACCGCAGGGATATTCTAGCTGGCCCCAGATTAAATGCAGTGAGTTTAATCTTTAGCATGACACAAGATCTTTTATACGCTCAAATCTCTGATGTTGAGCTTGCATCGTCTGCATTTGCACCCACAACACTATTACTTAGTTTAAGCAATATTGATGTGAGCCGCGGAGATAGTGTATAACGAAAACGTAATTAGCTAAACTATAGTAGATTACAGCTTTTCTTAAAATGGTCACGGTACCACTACTCACAGTTTCACTTGCGCGTTGAATTTTCCAAAAATTTATATCGTATGCCTTTCTTCACAGTTTGCGAGGAAGATGACTCGAAATGGAAATTTAAACCTAACACACTTATCTTTTTACTTACTGGGAATCTTTAGGCAGCTTTCTTGGAAAAGCTGAGAGGCATATTTGGCACCAGATCCTCAGCAGCCAAGTGATGCCTGTGACAAATGTCATATTGACTTTTACTGCTCAAGACATAGGTTTCTTCACATTCAGTATGGCTTAGTTTGAGCAGGTCTCTGCACTGAAACTTTTAAATTCAACTGGTTTTTCTTGAGATTCATATGAATCTAAATCCGGTTTCGAGTTGTAGCGCTAACTAGCATAGTGTAGTAGATCGTTAGCACATGTTGGTAGGGTCATAGCCAGGACACAAACATTTGTTTGAAGAACTGGGAAACTCAGAGTACGCTGAGATCCACAGATTGGATATAGTCCTTGTTACCGTTATGGTGTTTTAAGAGTTAACTGATGTAAGAAAAAAAGAGGGTTTGTAAATGATGATTCGGGCCTTGAAAACTAGAGTGTTTTTATTTATCCGTCAGAAATAGGCAGTAGAATACTGGGCACGCACAATTATGCGCAAATTCCAAGGTCTTATTTTGCTTATTTAATGATGTTTGGCATTAGTTGTTAGCGGCTGTTCTCCTGAATGTGTCATATTCTGGGAAATTCAAAGGAAGCGTGCATGGTCTCTGCACTGAAACGACACCTTTTCTTTTAAATTCAACTGGTTTTTCTAACAGACGAATCTTAGATTGCGTTTCTTGAGATTCACATGATGAATCTAAATGCGGTTTCGGGTTGCTGTGCTAACTAGTGTAGTAGATCTATGGCACATGCTGGCTGGGTCATAGAGGACACAAATAGTTGTTTGAAGAACTGGGAAACTCAAGCGTAGGCTGAGTTCCACAGAATGGATAGTTCTTGTGACAGTGAGTATGGTGTTTAAAGAATAAATTGATGTAAGAAAAAAGGGGGAATGTAAATGAGGATTCGGGCCTTGAAAACTAGAGTCTTAGTTTTTACTTTATCCGTCAGAAATAGGTAGTAGACTACTAGGCAAGCACGATTATGCCCTAACTGCAATGTCTCAATGTTTTGCATTAGTTGTTAGAGGCCGTTTTCCTAAATGTCTTAGGGTCATATTCTGGGAAATTCAAAGGAGGCGTGGTGAGTGGATTTATTGGATTTACTGTGTAAAAACACAAATCAAAACAAATCAAACAAACTGTAACCATTATTAAGACGAAACCCATGTTCCGGCTCGGCCTTTTGCCCACTCAGCTGTACCTAATTCCATTGCTATAGCAATTGGCCATTGACAACTGGGAATATGAAACCCACGGCAATGCTTTGCTTGAGTGACCACCAAACAACAGCTTGCCAGTGCGTAATTCCCAATGCTCAAAGCAACCTTTATTGAATCAGCTATATGACGATTTTATAGTCTTGATCCATCAAGAACAAGCGACTTAACTGAAAACTAACTGCGTGGAACAGGTTAACTCTTTCAGACGCCCTTTCGCTTTTTCTCGGAAAATAAATACAAATCGACCTTTGAATTCCCAGAATACCTCAGTCTTTTGAATACCAAAGTTTCTTTTAACTATTTCGGTGACAATATCCACACTCATTTTCCGATTTCCCCAGATTTTAGTTCAAGAACTAGTTGATAGAAAAAATCAAAACATTTTTCTCTCTTCGGTGTTCATTTTATTAATCATCTTGACCTTTTCTCCTGATCCTCTACATTGCACTGATAGAGCGATTTTCGTATGACCTTGAAATGAAAGCGCGCGAACAAAACAGAAACAACAAACGAACGGAAATAGAGCGATTTGATTGGTTTATCAAACGGACAGACAAACGCGCCTGGCTTTTCATTGGTTAAGCGAATGCTCAGGTGAAAAAACTTCATGCCCGAGAACTTTCTAGAAATCAACCGATACTTCGCTTTGACGTCATACTACAACACGATTGGCCAATCGAACAATGCCTTTTCCATATTAGGGTTTCATTGGCGGGAAAACGAAGAGGCCATGTTTTCATTTTTTTATCCACTGGCTGATGAAACAAAGAACGAACACTTACCGAAACCTTTTTTCAAGGTTATACGAAAATCGCTCTATTGTTTGGAGAATATCGATTTTGGTCACTTCTTGGACTTAAAGAGCAAAACTAACGACATTACAATACTTATTTTTAGTTAACATCATGAACTGGGCTGACATCTCATGCCTGCCTGAGAAATTGCGATTCCAACAAAATGCAAAATACTAGATGTTGCTAAGAAAACTATTATTTCATTTCGCTGATAACATTTTCATTTACTTTAAAATATTTTAGTGAGGTATCTATTTAAAAACAAAGTGATAATTCTCATCTCGCCTTTCGTTGATTCTGAGTGCGTGTTTTTGTGCATGTACCACTTTACTTCCCTTAATATATAACCTAATTTAATCTCAATATTTCTTTTAAAGACTTTAGTCGCTATGGCCACCAGAGTTGACATTTAAAACTGCAATTGTTTACGTGGGCCAGATCCGCCCCGCATGCGCAGTAATTTCTTTAACACTTCGTCAGTTTGAGGCAGCGCTTGCTCCAGAGCGGAGAACTGGGCACGACACAGTTTACGCCTTTCCAGGATATCCTGTTTTTCTTGCAAGAACTCGACCAAGTCTTCTTGTTCTAAGGCGTGCTCAAGGTCATCCACCAGTTGAGTGATGAAAAAATGAAGAATAGAGCGGGGAACAGTGTCGCAGACGTTCATTTTGATCACGTTGAAGCAGCGTACAACATTCTTTTTGACCCTCTTTATATCTTCGAGCTCCTGAGGAACAGAAATACATCTGTCAAATTAAATAAATGATTCTTCCGGAAGACATTCCCTTCCTTTAGATCAGAACTGCATCAAATCAAAATTAGAGGAAAATACTGACTTTCGTCATGTAAAATGTGCAACGACTATGTCGAAGAACTCGTTGACAGGTTCAATTTGAATGGTCAGACGACAGCATCTAATTCAAAGACTTAAAAGTTATAACCAGTTAATACAGAATAATTAATAGCTCCATGTAGAAGTTCTTCTGAAGAGACTCAAATCTAAATGGTCAAACTATAGTTTCTCATGATCCACAGATTCAAAAGTTAGACTGAAACAGTTCACAATCTAGGAAAGTGGGATTTGAAAGTACTTAAGAAGAGGTTTAATTTGAGTGGTCACACGTATGGGTATTGCTCACTCTCAAAAGATGAAATGACCACAAAGCCAGTTCGAATTCCCAGCCTAATTTTCATGCATGTGTGTTCTGAACTACTGAGATAACCTTATAACTTCCTCGTGAATTTCGGCCTTCAATTTCTTCCATCATTTCAGTGGGATAAAGCTTTTTCGCCAGGTCCTTCAGGTGAACCGTTGTCCGAGACATGTTGCAAGGATGCGGGAATGAGTCTCGGGTCTTGCTATTGTAAGCTAGCGTGGTTTCCCACGAGTTCAACTCATCCGGAAATGGAACTGGAGCAAACACATCATCAACGCTCTTCTTCTGCATCTCGAGAAACTGCTGAATGAACTGAATGGTCTGCTCTCGTTTTGTGTCGAAAATCTTGCTCACCACCTTGGCCTCGACCGCTTGCTTGAGAGTTGGAAAACTAGACAAACTTTTATTGATTGTATCTTGCACTATTCTGCGTAGCGTTTTCTCCACGTTGTTTACCAGACTAATGGATATCGGAATTAGTTGATCCACTGGACTTTGGACTAGTTCATCAATAGTCTTGAACAATGTTCGGCCTGTGAACACAAGAGGACAAAGTGTCATTTACTGAATAAGGTCTACAAAAAGTAGTTCAATCAGAGGCAATGAATAGCGCTATTTATGTCACTTCTTTTTATTTCAGTTCTTAAGGCTAAGCAAACTACTTCAAAGGCAGGGTTGTTACCTTTAATGCACATAAAGCCGTTTAATACCGTACTGTTAATTCACTTATTGTTGAGAAAACTTACTTAAAAAGTTATAAGCTGAAACTGGTGTTACAAGGTTACTGTTGGCGCCATTTGCTAACATAATTTCACTCGGGCGCTTAGAGTTTATAAAGAAAAGTAGCCCATTATCTTAAGACAAATGAAAAAACTAAAAAACGCCTCAAATGTTTGACTGCTGTACTGAGATAAAATGTCTTCCAGTATCTGTTCCCCTACCCCAAAACTGTTGCTATGCGCGTTTTTTTACTTTCTTTCTGAATTTTCTTGTTAAGCATGTATGAGGAGATTTCTTTCAGTTCCTTCTTTTGAAACTTTTGAGCCATAACAAGGACCAGGGCAAATAGTCAGTTCCTGGGTCGCGTCTATCAGGGGTATCGATCTTTAATTTCGGAGTGTCTTTCCGGAAGTTTACGATAATACCTGGGAGTCCTGGGCTTTCCGCAACTTGCACAGTACCTGGGAATCCTGTGCTACTCGCAACTTGCACAGTACTCCTTCCTTGGTACGACTCGTAAAGTAGTTTTTGCAGCAGCTGGCTGTTTTCACTGCTGTCACCAAGAGGAGCTGCCACGCCCTCAAGTTTCCTTTGTTGTTTTCGTAACTCATCGTCATTTCGCTTGACCAGGGGATCTACCTAGATTTTTAAAAAAAGTTTTCTCTCAAAAAACAATAATATATTTTTCTTTTGAACTTTAGGACAGCAAGTTAAACGAAACTCCTTACAACGCCCTTTCATTTTTCCTTGCTATAAATGGCGACAAAATTAGTTGAGACACTTCGGCCAAAACGACATACCAGAAAAAGATTTACTTTTCTAATAAAAAACATATTAAACACCTTTCAGGGGTACCTCTTTCCCTTGTAAATGTTGTACCGCTGGTCATGAGGTTTGTGAGCAGCACCAAACGACCCAACAACATCCAACAAAAGGTAATCAATAATTAAGGAATAAATTGGCACTATCCTTTCGCCTACCTTATATACAGTGTCGTGGAATTTGTTGAACAATGCTCGCACTTGCTCTCCTCCTCCAATGTTGGACGTGTTGTTAAAAAGAAGCGTCTTCAGCTGAGTGATGAGATTTTGCTTGAGTTTCATTACAAGCGCCCCTTTGCCTTCGCTCGACTCAGGTACTTCGCTATGGGCCAAAAGTTTGAGTTCTGATTCCACCTAGATGTAGGAATGAGATGTTTCATTGTAGCGTGTGTTGCGCACAGGTGTATCGCTTGAATTAAAAATAAAGCACAGTTGAAAAATAAAGCAACGACCCTGTGAACAAAGCACAAACGTTCCATACAAACGATATCTGTGGTTCAACAGGTGACGTAATTTGATTTTTGAGCTACTCGAAAATGGCTTATATGTGTCGCTGAGATTGTTGGGTAAAGTTAGGTCCCTTTCCGCGTAGAAGGACCACCCTCTCTGCCACGGCCGACTCAAATTTAGCGAGCGTTTTCTAAGAAAAAAATTGATCTCTTTGACTGAGTCAACAGCTCTCGCGCATGCGCTGATTGTTTAAAACAACGCTGGCGCATGCTCTGATTGTAAACGGTTAGCCACGTTTTCAGGAGGAAATGCACGAAGAGCTGACTCGCCCAGGGTGGCTCGGTTAGGTCGGTGATCCTTGTACCAGGGGCATCATTCCTCCATATAAACAGGAAAACGTCACTCTTTTTATCTCCTACCTTTGCCTTTCTTTCCCTCATTTCGCGCACTAAGACTGGAATTTCAGTGATCATTTTTTGGGCCAGAAGGGAGATCATGGTATCCATGAGCCGGTCAATTCCACACAGTTTAAGAATGCTTTTGTATTGAGGATGACGCGCGAACCACTCGTTTTCCTTGACACGGGTCATCTCTGCGTCCCAGTCCTTTTCGTTTGCGTCTGTGCCATCTTTTCCTGTTTGTTGACAGAAAAAGAATGAGAATGAGAATCAGAATGAGTAGAGAATACCTTTAGGGCTCTCCTCTTTCGTAATTAACACTCTTAGAAAAATAATTTGTAAGAGAATTTTAAACAGGATTTTGATTGAATCAAGAAAAAAGAAATTTGTACCACCGTCCAACAACAGGAGCCTGGGCTCCAGCTAATTTCCCTTTCCTATTGGATTGTTCGCAGCAATAAAAATCGCTGTACACGTTATAGCCTGAGTATTGGGTCCACCTTTGGTGTGATGGGAGAGGTGACTCTCCCTTCTTCCTATGTCTATTCCAATTCCCTCAAAAGCACCTGATACTCAGACTGAAAACGACGAAGAAAGGTGGTGTCCGGAAGCCCATAAGCTGGAGCGAGCTACTCTTATACTAGGTCTATATATGTCACAGCATTTTTTATGGACCAGTTATTTTAAGGTACATTTAAAAGAACTTATTCTCGCGTAAATGGAAGCTTTGCTTCGGCCAAGTGTGCATGCAAATTACAAAATACAAAAGAGGAAAACTAAACGTCATTAAAAGTTCATTATTACCTCTTTTAGGCCTGTATAGTTTTTGACTGGTTTGTGGGACTTGAAAGATATTCTAAATTCGTGCCAAAATATTTCTAAAAATAAACTGATTGGTGAAAACACCATGACACGAGTAGATGAAAGTTGCTCGCTGCAGGTTACAGGCTCCTGGTGATGTGCCAAGAAAATTAAAGGAACAACTCCTATTGTACCTCTTAACACAATGAAGCGACCGTCCTCTAGGGTAAAACTTGACTTGTTTAATGCTACTTTCACGCCCATGTCATCTGTTTCTCTCAGCCTATCAGGTTTAGTCAGTACACATATGGTCCGCTGCCTGAAATCTTTAGCCTTTCGCATTACCAGGTTAATAGCGCTGTCTCCTGTGGGGTCCCCTACTTCGGAAACTATGACGATAATGCTTTTGGTGTTCTTCTCGATGTAGTCTAACACAAGAGATTGGGTTGCCTGATTCATCCGAGGGTCGTCGTTGGCGAAATGAGCTCCGGGAAGATCGACTAACGTCAGAGTGGTGAGTTTGGGACCTGAGGCAGAGGACAAGAAGAGGGGTTAGTCACTCTCGTTCTCAGGTCAATTCGCGCCATGTGAGTAAGCGGAGGATGCTTTAGCGCGGGTTGGGTAGCTTGTTCCAGGCGTTCAAATAGTGGTGTGTGGCGCGAAGTTTGAGAGAGAGAAGAAATAAGGAGGAAGAGAGGGAGAAGGAGAGGAGGGAGAGTAGGTAGCGTCCCTCCCATTTTCTGAGGAAACGTCCTGGAGACGAGGTTACTCGTTAACCCTTTTAGTGCGAAATGCGGCGAAACGCAAAATTCGACAAAAATTCCCACATTTCAAAATTGCAAAATTTTGACAAACAAATAGCGCCATGTAAAAGTACAGGCAGAGAGCTTTCATTTGAATGGTCACTTCATAGGACTTTGTCAACAGACTCAAAAGTTAGAACCACCTTACAAAACTCCATCATTCACTCTGGCAGTGAAAGGGTCACAGAAAACATATTTGTCAGTCCCTTGACCCTTGGTTGTATCGTTATTACAATGTGCCTGAGACTTTTTTTTCATCCCCTGATAAGGATTAGTTTTGTCCAACTAAAAAAATAAGCAAGAAAACAAATATTTTTTGTAGCTGTTCAGTCAGCATGCATTCTCAGCACTGGAAAAATATTCAGAAAAACTTTGTTCGCGCAAAGTGTGCTAAAACATCCGAGGGAGATGACTAGGGACTTAACATGGAACGTAAAGTAAGGAGATCTGTAATTCACCGTATTTCAAGTAAACGTAGCCAACTTTCGATTATCGAAGAGTATTTGCTTAGTCCCTATACGGGGTCTTCCCATTCCTATTCGGTCAATGAATTTCCGAGACGAACTGCTGTACGACTAGACTCGAAACCTATAGAACGCGCGGAATTTTGAGGCCTTAAGGGACTAGATATACAGCTATTTCGAAAAAGGTTGCGGGAAAAAGTGCACGCTTCAATCCCGAAGGTTATCGTGTGTGGTTTTGAGTTCACTGTTCTTCAAAGAAATTTGAAAGAATGGCACGAGAGGCCATGGACATATGTTTGCGAGTTTTAAAGTAAAGCAACAATAGTAGGCTTGATCATTCATCATGTTCCCATATTACCTTTTCGGGAGTGTCGCGTGCACATTTTTTTCCGACAACCTTTCTCGAAACAGCTGTATACGAACAGTATCATACCTTGAAGGGTCACATTAACTGGAGTCTTGGATATAGGAGTTCCTTCTTCTTTGGGAAGATGACCAGCAACTTGTTTAAGGAAATCCTCCACTTGATCATCCGTGGGGTTTTCCACCTGTCCTCCAATACCCTCGCACGTATCACATCGTACTTCCACGATTGTCTTGGGACCATTGCGGAGATTCAGTATGATGGGGTATGTAGTCCGCGCTTGAAGAGTGTTAGCTGTTTCGTTTCGTCGCATGGGCAGAAGATATCGCCCGATCAGACGGTTGATAAGCGTTGTCTTTGCCATGTTTTGTCGACCGACCATGACTAGATGTGGAATATCAAATGACTTTCGAAGGGTGTCGTTGCTTATCATGGATTGAATAAAATCCAATACACTACCGAACTCACTGCTTCTGCCATATTTGGACACTGGTGACTCAATCTCGCTTGACATATCAACATTAAACAGTGCTCTGGAAAATGAATAAACACAGTTCGCAGGTTATAAGGCGATCTGTACACGAAGTTTTGATGTATGTGAGTTAGCAGTTTATAGTCTGCTTAGAGATGTTTAACAATAAACAGATCATCAGCAGAATTTATACGGAAATGTAGGAGTCATTTTTCTCTGGTCACTAGTGTTGTTTATAGTATTATACTTTTTATTCCGCTAACAATTATAATAATGTATCGCTGGGGAGGGTGGCTTGGGGGTAGACGCCCGGGACTGGGGTACGGATGGGTACGGAGGCGGGAGAGAAAAGAGGTGAAGTAAAGAGTTTTAAAAGGAAGGGAACCAAAGAAATAGTGGGATATAGTGGGCGTGACTATTCGCCGATATTCACGTCGCCTGGGGCGACTAATTGTTTTAGTATAATTACATTGATGATTATTCAGAGAAAATAAAAGTATTGATCAATTCTGACTCCGAAACATAAAAAAAACTGGCTGCCATTTTGAAGACTGCCAGCCTTCAATGTTATAATCACCATGCGGTGATTACAGCGGGATAAAGCGTAGTTCTTAGCCAATCACAGCACTCTATTTTCGATAATCACCAATGTAATTGTACTAATAACAAATGGTACCATTCATGTACATACCTTGTTAATAAATTTACATTCCTTTTAACTGGTGCTGTAAATGTATTTTCTTTAAAATACGATTAAACTAAAAACTCGAACGTTTCCTAAAATTTTTTTACAACAATGAAACGCATCTGTTCAGAAGCCATTTGAGATGTTTTGCAGACCGACCGAAACGACAGATTTCCCTACACTTTCATAAGTTCGGGAAGTAAAATGCCTACCCTTTCATATATCTGAAGCCTGAAAAAGGTACCCCTACCGGCTGGAGCGTCCCCCTATGGGCCATTTTTTAGGGAGTAATCCCGGGGCGACAATAAATTGAGACAAAATAATTCTTAAAGGTCTGGGCTCGGCGAAGAGTTATCTATTTCACCTACAATGGAACTATCCCGATTATCTAATCTGTTATTTTTTTTTTGAAATTAAACCTTGAACTTTTTTCTGGCCTATATCCAACCTGGGGTTTTGTTTGGATACAGTTCTAGATAAGTAAACAAATATTATTATTATTATTACTGATTTACTGCTCAGCAAAGCAGGTATCATTTTGATCCTATCTTCATCAATTTGGTTCAGTTTCACGACAAGGAAAGCTAATTAAATTAAAGGCCTCGGTCGAGTTTGCTTTCTCATAGACCGTTCTGAATTAACACAACTAGGATCAACACAACTAACTAGGTCTCTAAGGCCCGTTTCAAACGTCGTGCTACTGCCGTGCCGAACTCAATTGATCGAATTAAATTCGACTTTAGCACGGCAGTAGCGCGACGTTTGAAACCAAGTCGTGCTACTGCCGTGTAGCACGGCAAGCCTTGCCGTGCTACACGGCAGTAGCTCGACTTGGTTTCAAACGTCGTGCTACCGCTGTGCCGAACTCAATTCATAAATTACAAATGCATTAGAATACATTTTAAAGTTTCCTGAACCGTTTCTTTATTATTGTGTTTTGTTTTCGGCAACAGCCGTTCTATTCGACTGAATTAAATTCGACGTCTGAAACCAAGTCGTGCTAGTGCCGTGCTGCAGTCGAGCTACAGTCGAGCCAGCTTAGCACGGCAGTAGCACGACGTTTGAAACAGGCCTAAGTAAAAGCTCAAAACTTTGGTCAACCTGGATACACTTAAAGGCTAATCGGCTTTCGTAACTGGGCCCAGACATGCCGACATTATAATCTGACCGAATTGTAATTTATTTTATCAAAATTTATTCGTTATATAGTACTATCAGGATAGCACCACAGATACCATAAAATATCGTAATTTGATAACGTAAATGGCTTGCTGAATATTTCCTCATGGCAATATGCAGAGAGGCGAAAATGGAGCAGGTTATCACCCTAGTAATTATAAAGCTACCTACCTAAAGCGATTTGATAGATCGAAGAAATAAAATATACTTCTGCTAAACAGTCAAGTTGTTTTCGTAAACAAACACAACATCTCGACGGATTATTAATCGGACAAAGCGAAAGGGCCACGTCTCTCGGCAACCGCTCTTGATCAGTGATTCTCGCTAGCCCCAGATTAAATGCATTGGCTTTGATGTGTACTACTGTAGTATCACATGTACAGAAACGTGATGTATGCTAGGATTTTTCGTGTTGAGCTTGCATCGCCTGCATTTGTGTCACCAGGGAAAAATATACACTAAATATGCTGTTATTAACTACTATATTGATATGAGCCGCTGTAATTGTGGGCAATGCAGCGTATAATTTTGCTTAACTATAGATCACTTTGCACCGTACCACACACTACTCACAGTTTCACTTGGTCGATGAATTTTCCAAGAAATTGTATTGTATGCCTTTCTTCGCAGTTTGCGGGGAAGACGAATTAAAATTGAAACTTAAACCTGACACACTTGTCTCCTGTTTACTGAGAATCGTTTTGCGGCTTTCTTGGAAAACCTGAGAGACACTTGTTGGTACCAGGTCCTTATCAGCCAAGGGATCGTCGTGTCGTGTTTTTTGAGTTGTCTGAGCAAAAGTCAAAATGACTTTTACGTAACAAGACATAAGTTATTATTGAAAATGGCTTAGTACAAGCAAGTTTCTGCCATATATGAAACGGCAGCGTTTCTTTTAAATCAATTGGTGTTTCGGAGTTAAAAAATTCCTTTTCATCAAACCAAACTTATAGATTGCGTTTTGAGCAATCTATGGTTTTAGAGTTACATGAATCTAAATCCGTTTGTCAAGTTGAGTCTTGTTTTTTTGGCAAACTAGCTAGTGTAGTAGATCGATAGCATACGGTTGTCATGGCAGCAACACAAAGAGTTCTTTGCAGAAGGAATTCTGAGGAGGATGAGATCCACAAAATGGGTAGCTTTTTTTTCGAACTTCAGTTGATGGTATG
Source organism: Porites divaricata (assembly GCA_038088405.1). Classification (NCBI taxonomy): domain Eukaryota; kingdom Metazoa; phylum Cnidaria; class Anthozoa; order Scleractinia; family Poritidae; genus Porites; species Porites divaricata. The sequence goes on from JBBMOI010000008.1 coordinate 6,161,408, forward strand.
GTGTTTCTGAAATGATATAACGAAGAAAGGGGAATTGAAGCGAGAATTAAGAAAATGAAAGATCGTTGAGCCTTAAAGATATAAAATTTACATAATGATCAAGTCCCAGTAAGGAAATTATGCAATCCACTAAATGATTATTCATGCATTCCTCCCCTTAAAAATGCCATTTTAGTGTTCATCCATTTAGCACTTTCAGACTGCGCTTAGCCGACGCTATTATGTAATCAAAGTTCTAAATTTTGGGTCTGTGGATGAAACTCCTACGTTCGCGTGATGAGCAGCCTTTATGGATTTTGAATTATTTTAAATCTAAGCAAAAAATGTAAATAAAAGGTGCGACTATTTAAAATGACGCGTCTTTAGCATTACTTAAACCAGCAGCAGTTCTTTTAATGATCTGAAATATGTCTATATATAGTCCGAATTTCTCTCGGGTCATGGTTTTGCCACCATTGAATAAGAAATGTATACATCAATATATAAAGGTTTTACCACCATTATCCACCTGGAGAAAGCGACTTAACTGAAAACTAACCGCATGGAACGCCATTCCTCTTTTTCTCGGAAACACAGGATTGACCTTTAAATGCCCAGAACAACCTAACTGCAACCTGGGACGCCAGACCTTAGAACGATTAAGTCAAGTAAAAGTTTTATGCATTAACTTTTCTTTCTTAAAGATAACACACTTACGTGGACCTGAATCATTATTTAACTTTGGTTAACTGGGTGCATAGTCTATCACACATCCCAGGAAATTCCGGATTTACTGCAATTCAGTTCGTTCCATTTACAATGTAAATGCACGGCGGGTTTTGAAGCCACTTGAACGTTCTTGAATCTTATCTGGGATCATTATCAGTAGCTGGGAAAAGTCCCATATTAAAAAATATTTATTTCAAGCGTCCTATATAACTCCTCTTATTGCTTAAGTTATCGATAAAGGTCCAACGAGTTATCTGTTGCCTTGTTGAGGTATACACAAGTACTTTTTGACTAAGTGACACTTAAATATACAACAGCCTTCTGTAGTGGAGGGAAACAGGGGGGCGGGAGCTCGGGAGCTCGGGAGAACTGGTGGCGGGAGCGGTGCAGGAGACGGGAGACGGGAGAAGAAAGGGCGGGAGGCGGGATCTCTACGATGGCGGGAAGCGGAAGAGAAATTCAAAAAGGGAAGCTTTTGCTATTTGTTACAACTGCATACCTCCAGTCAAAGAAACGAACCCAAGAACGTTTCTTTACTTCCATTTAACGTTTTCCGAGGATTACAGTAAAATTTTATACACGAGAAAAGTCAAAAAACGAAAACTCGTGCTCGGAATAAAAAAAAACGGCATTACTTCCTGTGAAATTGGAAACCTTTCCAAGTCGCTTACATCATAGGACATGAATGAGATAGCATGACATATGTACACGTGTGTCGACTGTGTCAGTCGTGTCAGTGTCTCGTCTGTCTTACTAGCTGTCGAAATTCTCCGTAAGAACGACAAAGCGAGTCAGGTCAAATGTCGTCAAGGACTATTTTGATCGGTCTTAGTATTTTTCGGTTTGGTGGGGAAAAATGCGTCCATGGAAGACCTTCCTGGGACCTCGCTACTTACGACTGTACTTCACAAAACACTGTTATGAAGATTTTGCCGCGTGGTGTAAACTTGTGTGGAAGGAATGCCGAGTCAATGATCGCGCTGGAAAGTGCGGAGTGGTTCGATTTACAACACAATTTTTTATTTTGGACAAGGCCAAAGCACTCCCTATTAGAATCTGAATAGGGAGTCAAAGAGCATGATTTACATGATAACGGGAGAAACACAATAAAGGGCGGGAGTCGGGAAACAAAGGGACAAAACGTACGGGAGGCGGGAGAACGGGGTACGGGAGGCCGGAGATTGTGACCCCCCCTGTCACCCCCCTCTGTAAAGACTGACGCTCTCAGTTTCCTAGTATACCATATATAATGAAACTAACGCCAAGACTGTCCCAAGTGTTAGATTATATTCGAATGTGCTGTGTTTTTCTCTTCTTCTTAAACTTAAAATATCATAGAATCAGGCGGCAGCAATCTGAACAAATATCAGTTATGCAGGCTCTTATATCATGGAAGAATAATTCTCCACTCCACTATCAGTAAAGGGAATGGGTACAAGCTTTCTTTGGCCTGCTTTTGGCGCAACTAAATATGATTGGTCTATGGTTTTTAAGGCAACCATTAACTAATCACAAGTACATGTAACACTTGTTCACTCGAACGATCCCAAAAACCATTGCGGTGAAAGCTTGTATCCATTCTTCTTTTAGTTTGTGGAGTGGACAATAACACTTATGATCAGGGCGGATAAATGTTGCTTATGATACACAGGACAGAACGCCGTTTCACCTTTTTTCACTCTGAGTACTCTGGTAGTAGTGTTTAAGAAGAAAACTGTACAGTATAAAGATAAGATCTACGCCAACTTTGATCGCGAATTTGAACTTTATTATTTTAAGAAGACATTTCAGGCTAACTGAAACGAGCTAAATATGTTTAAAATTGTGTAAAACAATAATTCAAATAAAAACTAGTAAATGCGTTAAGAAATTACTAGAAAACGTCTCTTAAAATCCATCAATAAACTGAAAATGTGAAGAGCAAAATTATTCAATTTGCTTTTTGCTTAGCTTCCTTTTTTCAGGCGGTTAACTACGGATACCACTATAGCGTGAGTCCACTAAAACAAAATAAGCTTAAGTAATTTAAATATCAGGCTGCTGTCTATCTGTATTCATTTGGAGGTCACGCAAATCATGGTAGTGAATGCTACTTCAGTTTATCCGTTATCTAATTGCAGAACAAAGTCTCAAAGGAAAACGCCATGAGAGCTATACTGAGCTGAAAAAAAATTTAAGAATTTAGATGGATACCAGAGTGCAAAAAAAGTCTTGGAAGTTACTTTGTATCGACAGACGTGATCATGTGACCTTGTCGTCGTCTTCATTGTTCGTGAGTTGGGCCACGTACGAATATTAACGCAAAGACTGTGATAATCGGATCTTACGGAGCCTAGCCAGTCCTATCGACACTCAAATACAGTGGAACCTCGATATAATGAAGGGCCAAAGGACTAGCAAAATATGTTCGATTTAACGAGGTTTTATTGATATCATATCGAGATTCTTTTCCATAAATTTTACTATTACTTGGGTAGAGAAAATCGTTCGTTATACCAAGGACTTCATTATATAGAGGTTCCACTGTAAATACAATCCTCTTCCTCTCTATACTTTTCCCTGTTCTCAGCTCAAGTTCTTTACAATTCAATTACGTTCAATTACAACTCTCTATAGTTTAAGCCATCCCTGGACATTTGAGTAGCAAAAACATAGATTACTGATGGTTCTACAGTCACTCAACTCGGCCGAAGAGTAAGTTATTTATTTATATTTATTTTATCAGCTTCGCCAACATAATTTAAATACATAAGGGTAATCAAACAAAATAACAAAGAAAAAGTGGCAGGGATTCTGCAACAGCGTGAGCCAGTTACTGCGGGCCCAGAAAATTAAAAAATATAAGAATAGTTAATTAAAAATACATATTAATCACAAAATTAAAAGCAACAGGATATGCGTGTTATATTAGCTTGCGTAGCAGACTAAGAAAACGGGTTTAAATTCTGTGAAGGTGGCCGTAAATAGAACTGTCCGCTTACTAAAGTGTCCTTTAGGAGAGCTTCTACTGTATAATATGGCTGATATGGCACTGCAGTTCATTATGGATCTAGAAAAAAAGGGAGGAAGGCAATCACGAAGAGGTGAAATATGATTCCCCAAAGGTTGAATTAGTCTGATCACAGGTTACACTCACAGCTTATTGCTGACTGACTTAAAAGTACCTGTATGTGGTTCCCCAATGATGGTCTTTCAATTTAAAGCTTAGCAACAAGATTGTTAAGGCATTGTAAGTGAATATCTATCTGCTTCCCATTCAGTGTGACTGTTCCATATAAAAATGGTACGCGTTGCAGATTTGGAAAGTAATTTGCAAGATTTGCAAGTGGGCATCCATGGTGGAGAGCCACTATTCCATCTGTGTGGAAATCAAAAATATCCTCAAAATACTGATTTATTTGTGCTGGCAACTCTGGCGCAAAACATTCGTTGTTGCTTTTGAATGCATCTTGTAGAGCATCGAAACTATTTCTAAATAGCTGATCAAATGCTTCGGCTGAACGCAAGTTGTATCTTGTAGCTCGGTTTTGAATGAGAAGATATATCAGGGGTAGTCGGAGGACGTTCGTCTTAGATTTGTAGCTGAAAGTCAGTTTGTGGTCGTAAAGTTGAAATTCAGCCGGCAATTCAGCTTCAGCGATTCCGTATATTAAGTGAAGAAGAGATTTGAGGGCTTCCCGAGAGAAGTCGTCGGCATTTACTGGGATTATAAGCCTCTGTGCTGCGAGGAGGGCGATCTCGGTGTAAACCGAGAAAGATGGGTTAGTGTCGATGAAAACAACCCATCCACTTGTATCTCCTGGTTGGCATGCTACTCCTGGAATAGAGCCATCTCCCTCTATAAAATAGCGGACAGAGGAGGTAACGTAGACCCAAGCAGTGTCATCTGCAAGGTTTGCATTTCTCTTTTGTTCCAGTGAACGAGCGACTGTTTCAAGATGAATGTCTCCACAGAGAAGGTAAACATTCGGTGGTATTTGATTGTTGAAACCGTTCACCCGCGTCAAGAATGTCGGTAGATCTACAGTTGAAAGAACATACGAACTGGACACTTGATGAAGATAAGAGCTCACCGTTTTTCTTTGGTAAGTCAATCGCTCCACGTGTTCCATTTTTCGCAACAAAGCCGACGACACATTTGCCTGTGGACAAAGATCTATCACCAAAACGTTTTCATAAGGATGAGTCAGTGCGTAATGCGTAGCCATGTGAAAAGTAAGCGTGGTTTTGCCAACCCCTCCTTTGTTGTTCCAGGTTACATACGATTTCAGAAGCGGCATCGTTAAAGCGGTGAAAACAGAGCCTATTAAGCAAGTACGTCCGAGTGCAAGTGTTTACAAAGAACACTGAACCCAACATGCATTAAAGTTTAATGTTCTGTCGTCATCTTTACTGACTAACCAATCAGTAAATGTTCTTCGTTTTCTAAGAATCAATTGCGCTTTAGGGAAGTTTAACAAGCTTTCTAAGAAAGCTCTTTAGTGGGTTCTCATTAAATTTATTGAGACCTGGGAAAGGGGAGCGGGGGTCGGCAAAATGATCTTTATGTATCGATTTGTTTGTGGTTTTAGGTTGGTTTTACAGAATAGTCTCACCATACGTTTGTTCAATAAACCATATAATAATATCAGTTCTCATTACGTATTTTGCATACGCCTCAATGCATTTACAATAATGGGAAGAAAGAAAGTTAAAAGGACTTGCATTACAAATTAACGAGTAATCCTACACTTAAGTCTCAAGTGATATAAATGGCTATGTACATATGCTATATAATACTCGTATTCTGGGTAGAATGTATTTCGTAGAGCGCTCAATTCATTAAATTGATCGAGAGCATTGACTGAATAACCTCACACGAGTTCAGGCTTCAGGAGTAATCATCGATCGTTTATTGCCACAGTGCTGTTTCGTAACTAAGACACAATCCATCTGTTACCTAGATACAGTCTCTTAACGCATCCCTACAACCACCCAAATTTTACTGCCGGCTTTTAATTTTAACGGTCAACCCTTGAAGTTGCCTGATGAGTGTGGTCCTATAATTTCGGACCATACGAAACAGCACTGTCGTTATAAACGATCGATGAATTCTCCGAAGCCTGAACTCCTGTGAAGTTATCAATAATAATAATTTTTATTGATAACATACTAACTAATCTATAGATTTAGCCAGGGCTAAAAGCGAAGATCCATTAATAAATTTATAATTTAAAACAAACAATAAACTTGTATACAAATCAGTTAAATTAAGGGCACATTCATGTGACTTTTGAGGGACAGGCTAAGTGATTTTAGAGTGAAACAAATCTTGCATCGAGTTTGATAGCCTTATATGTACACCCAAAAAACAGCACTGGCAATCATCTTCGGTCACATTTTAGA
>JBBMOI010000008.1:6175000-6235000 GCA_038088405.1 Porites divaricata
GGACCACCCTCTCTGCCACGGCCGACTCAAATTTAGCGAGCGTTTTCTAAGAAAAAAATTGATCCCTTTGACTGAGTCAACAGCTCTCGCGCATGCGCTGATTGTTTAAAAGAACGCTGGCGCATGCTCTGATTGTAAACGGTTCGCCACGTTTTCAGGAGAAAATGCACGAAGAGCTGACTCGCCCGGGGTGGCTCGGTTAGGCCGGTGATCCTTGTACCAGGGGCATCATTCCTCCATATAAACAGGAAAACGTCACTCTTTTTATCTCCTACCTTTGCCTTTCTTTCCCTCATTTCGCGCACTAAGACTGGAATTTCAGTGATAATTTTTTGGGCCAGAAGGGAGATCATGGTATCCATGAGCCGGTCAATTCCACACAGTTTAAGAATGCTTTTGTTTTGAGGATGACTCGCGAACCACTCGTTTTCCTTGACAAGGGTCATCTCTGCGTCCCAGTCCTTTTCGTTTGCGTCTGTGCCATCTTTTCCTGTTTGTTGGCAGAAAACGAATCAGAATGAGAATCCGAATGAGTAGAGAATACTTTTAGTGCTCTCCTCTTTCGTGATTAACACTCTTAAAAAACAAATAATTTTTACGAGAATTTTAAAAAGGATTTTGATAGAATCAAGAAATAAGAAATTTGTACCACCGTCCAACACCAGGAGCCTGGGCTTCTGCTAATTTCCCTTTCCTATTGGATTATTCGCAGCCATAAAAATCGCTGTAAACGTTATAGCCTGAGTATTGGGTCCACCTTTGGTGTTATGGGAGAGGTGACTCTCCCTTCTTCCCATGTCTATTCCAATTCCCTCAAAAGCACCTGATACTCAGACTGAAAACGACGAAGAAAGGTGATGTCCGGAAGCCCATAAGCTGGAGCGAGCTACTCCTATACTAGGTCTATATATGTCACAGCATTTTTTAATGGACCTGTTTGTTTTAAGGTACATTTAAAAGAACTTATTCTCGCGTAAACGGAAGCTTTGCTTCGGCCAAGTGTGCATACAAATTACAACATACCAAAGAGGAAAACTAAACGTCATTAAAAGTTCATTAATACCTCTTTTAGGCCTGTATAGTTTCTGACTGGTTTGTGAGACTTGAAAGATATTCTAAATTCGAGCCAAAATATTTCTAAAAATAAACTGATTGGTGGAAACACCATGACACGAGTAGATGCTCGCTGCAGGTTATGGGTTCCTGGTGATGTGCGAAGAAAATTAAAGCAACAACTCCTGTTGTACCTCTTAACACAATGAAGCGACCGTCCTCTAGGGTAAAACTTGACTTGTTTAATGCTACTTTTACGCCCATATCATCTGTTTCTCTCAGCCTGTCAGGTTTAGTCAGTACACATATGGTCCGCTGCCTGAAATCTTTAGCCTTTCGCATGACCAGGTTAATAGCGCTGTCTCCTGTGGGATCCCCTACTTCGGAAACTATGACGATAATGCTTTTGGTGTTCTTCTCAATGTAGTCTAACACAAGAGATTGGGTTGCCTGATTCATCCGAGGGTCGTCGTTGGCGAAGTGAGCGCCGGGAAGATCGACTAACGTCAGAGTGGTGAGTTTGGGACCTGAGGCAGAGGACAAGAAGATGGGTTAGTCACTCTCGTTCTCAGGTCAATTCGCGCCATGTGAGTAAGCGGAGGATGCTTTAGCGCGGGTTGGGTAGCTTGTTCCAGGCGTTCAGATAGTGGTGTGTGGCGCGAAGTTTGAGAGAGAGAAAAAGTAAGGAGGAAGAGAGGGAGAAGGAGAGGAGGGAGAGTAGGTAGTGTCCCTCCCATTTTCTGAGGGAAACGTCCTGGAGACGAGGTTACTCGTTGACCCTTTCAGTGCGAAAAGCGGCCACAGGCAAAATTCGACAAAAATTCCCAAATTTCAAAATTGCAAAATTTTGACAAACAAATAGCGCCATGTAAAAGTACAGGCAGAGAGCTTTCATTTGAATGGTCACTTCATAGGCCTTTGTCTACAGACTCAAAAGTTAGAACCACCTTACAAAACTCCATCATTCACTCTGGTAGTGAAAGGGTCACAGAAAACATATCTGCCAGTCCCTTGGCCCTTGGTTGTATCGTGATTGCAATGTGCCTGAGACTTTTTTTCATCCCCTGATAAGGATTAGTTTCGTCTAACTAAAAAAATAAGCAAGAAAACAAATACTTTTTGTAGCTGTCCAGTCAGCTTGCATTCTTAGCACTGGAAAAATGTTCAGAAAAACTTTGTTCGCGCAAAGTGTGCTAAAACAACGGAGGGAGATAACTAGGGACTTTTAAGGAGATCTATAGTTCACCGTATTTCAAGTAAACGTAGCCAACTTTCGATTACCGATGAGTATTTGCTTAGTCCCTATACGGGGTCTTCCCATTCCTATTTGGTCAATGAATTTCCAAGACAAACTGCTGCACGACTAGACTCGAAACGCGCGGAATTTTGGGGCCTTATATAAGGAACTAGATATACAGCTATTTCGAAAAAGGTTGCGGGAAAAAGTGCACGCTTATCCCGAAGGTTATCGTGTGTGGTTTTGAGTTCACTGTTCTTCAAAGAAATTTGAAAGAATGGCACGAGAGGTCATTGACATATGTTTGCGAGTTTTATGATCATGTTCCCATGTTACCTTTTCGGGAGTGTCGCGTGCACATTTTTTTCCGACAACCTTTCTCGAAACAGCTGTATACGAACAGTATCATACCTTGAAGGGTCACATTAACTGGAGTCTTGGATATAGGAGTTCCTTCTTCTTTGGGAAGATGACCAGCAACTTGTTTAAGAAAACCCTCCACTTGATCATCCGTGGGGTTTTCCACCTGTCCTCCAATACCATCGCACGTATCACATCGTACTTCTACGATTGTCTTGGGACCATTTCGGAGATTCAGTATAATGGGGTATGTAGTCCGCGCTTGAAGAGTGTTGGCTGTTTCGTTTCGTCGCATGGGCAGAAGATATCGCCCGATCAGACGGTTGATAAGCGTTGTCTTTGCCATGTTTTGTCGACCGACCATGACTAAATGTGGAATATCAAATGACTTTCGAAGGGTGTCGTTGCTTATCATGGATTGAATAAAATCCAATACACTACCGAACTCACTGCTTCTGCCATATTTGGACACTGGTGACTCAATCTCGCTTGACATATCAAAATTAAACAGTGCTCTGGAAAATGAATAAACACAGTTCGCAGGTTATAAGGCGATCTGTACACGAAGTTTTGATGTACGCGAGTGAGCAGTTTATAGTCTGCTTAGAGATGTTTAACAATAAACAGATCATCTGTAGAATTTATACGGAAATGTAGGAGCCATTTTTCTCTGGTCACTAGTGTTGTTTATAGTATTATACTGTTTATTCCGCTAACAATTATAATAATTTATCGCTAGGGAGGGGGGGCTTGGGGGTAGACGCCCGGGACTGGGGTACTGATGGGTACGGAGGCGGGAGAGAAAAGAGGTGAAGTAAAGAGTTTTAAAAGGAAGGGAACGAAAGAAATAGTGGGATATAGTGGGAGTGGCGAATAGTCACCGAGACGAAGTCGAGGTGACTATTCGCCGATATTCACTTCGCCTGAGGTGACTAATTGTTTTAGTATAATTACATTGATGATTATTCAGAGAAAATAAAAGTATTGATCAATTCCGACTCCGAAACATCAAAAAATCTGTCTGCCATTTTGAAGACTACCAGCCTTCAATGTTATAATCACTGTGCGGTGATTACAGCGGGATAAAGCGTAGTTCTTAGCCAATCACAGCACTCTATTTTCGATAATCACCAATGTAATTGTACCGTTAATAACAAATGGTACCATTCATGTAAATACCTTGTTAATAAATTTGCATTCCTTTTAACTGGTGCTGTAAATGTATTTTCTTTAAAATATGATTAAACTAAAAACCCGAACGTTTCCTAGACTTTTTTTACAACAATGAAACGCATCTGTTCAGAAGCCATTTGAGATGTTTTGCAGACCGACCGAAACGACAGATTTCCCTACACTTTCATATACTTCGGGAAGTAAAATGCCTACCCTTTCATATATCTGAAGCCTGAAAAAGGTACCCCTACCGGCTGGAGCGTCCCCCTATGGGCCATTTTTTAGGGAGTAATCCCGGGGGGACAATAAATTGAGACAAAATAATTCTTAAAGGTATGGGCTCGGCGAAGAGTTATCTATTTCACCTATAATGGAACTATCCCGATTATCTAATCCGTTATTTTTTTTTGAAATTAAACCTTGAACTTTTTTCTGGCCTAAATCCAACCTGGGGCTTTGTTTGGATACAGTTCTAGATAAGTAAAAAAATATTATCATTATTATTATTATTATTATTATTATCATTATTATTATTATTATTATTATTATCATTATTATTATTGTAGTAATAATATTCATTTTATTTACATTTAACTCGGGGGAGGAGGGAAGCCTGGATTCTAGTTTACCGGAGTCTGCGCTGTAGAACTGTCAGAACGCTGCTAGAACTCTTAACATGTGCTTGATTTAGCTGGCTTTCTCTCCCTGAATTATGAAGCTTAGAAGGAGTACGAGAGAGAAGAAACCTCCCCAGCATTTGCAGGATTTCCAGTTAGAATTAGATCCGACAGAGAGCCTTCAGACACGAACGATCAGAGATGAATTGAACCAAGTAGAGACTCTGCTGGAAAGCTTAACACCCGAAGCAGGTCAACAGTCTGCCAGTGCCAACAAACTTCAAATCCCGACCTTTACATCCGCAGAAGAAAAACAGTCTGCCGTCAGCATCACCAAACTTCAGAATGAGAACTTGAAGTTGGAACTTGAACTGACACGAGCCAAAATTGAGCTTGCTCGGGTTAAGTCCGCGATGGCACACGAAAGTCAATCCAAGATGGCCGCCTCAAACCCGACGAACGTCAACACACAAAATCAAGGCCAGTGTCCGACCCAAAGAGCGACTGTACCCACTCTATCTGCGTTGCAATCTGACACAGCGGTTCAGGAGGAGCTTAAAGCCTTAGAAGAGTCACTAGGGGACCCAATTCTTCTTGGTCTTTCTGACGAATTGGCGGATCCCGTGCAAAAACTACTAGAACCCAGCGCCACCCCTAGAGGTAAGCGCCCCCTGCTAATTCCAGATTTTGTAAGTTCCCTCCCAGTGGTTCTGGAAGAGGACCGGGAGACCGTGCTTGGCGCTTCTGGTGGCACTCAGATCATATTAAAGACTAGCCATGAGAAAAAGCCCCCGCTCAACAACATCACCTTTCCACAATGGTCAGCAGCAAACTTCAGGATCATGCACACACTTGTCAAAGAAGGTGCCTTGTCAACTATGCCAGACATTATGAACTACATATCATATAGCACCAAAGTCTCAGAGCTGGCCAAGATTTATCCGATAGCCCGTGTCGTCCACTATGATGACCTTTATCGACGAATGCAATTCGCCACTGGTTGTAAATGGGGTACAGAGAGTCAGTTTATCTACCAGCAATCTCTCCACAAGCCTGACCCCAACCAGCCTAGCTCAACCAAACAAGCAAACCGCCCTCCAGGTAGATCAACGCCAACTATCAACCCGACCACAGGCAAGCAGGTGTGCTATGACTTCCAACGACGACAAGGCTGCAGCTATGGCACAGCTTGCAAGTATGACCATGTTTGTATAAAGCCACAGTGTTTGGGGGATCACCCCCAATGGAAGCACACAGCTACCCACTACCCCCAAGCCTGAACTCGCACTCGTCTGCAGAGCTATTTCTCAATTTTTTAGTGGAGCCACTTGCAGGGGATAGCTCGTCTGCATCACCTATAGCAGGGAAATACCCGTCCGTTAGTTTAGAAAGAGCAGAGTGTGTTAATGACTCCAACCAATCAGCAGGGCCCTCATGTTATGCGCAGCAGCCCGATGCAGCCTTTATTTCCACAGACTTAAAATATGAGATATGGGCAAAGGAATTAGCTAATGATTTGGACAGAGACTTTATCCTCAATGGTGTACGAGAAGGGTTTGACTTGATTCCGCGAGATACTACTGTTTTACCAGCTTTCACAAAGAACAGCAGATCGGCACTCAGGCCAGGGGCCAAAGAGCAGATTGAAGAGCAGCTATGTAAGGGCCTCTCACTAGGCCATTTAGGATCATCAAACACACCCCCCCATCATTGTTAATGCTATTGGAGCTGTACCCAAAAGGGACTCTTCCGAGTTGAGACTGATTATGGATTGCAGTCGACCGCTTGCATTGAGTGCAAACTCCTACATGGACCTTGACCACTACAAATATACCACAGTTGATGAGGCAGCATGCCAAGCCAACCCAGGTTTTTGGTTGGCCAAGATTGATTTAAAACATGCTTATCGAAGTGTTGGTACTCACCCCAGCAGCTGGAAAGTCACTGGCATGTCTTGGCTCTTCAAGGGAACCACCGACATCACTTTCTTGTTTGATAAACGCCTTCCCTTTGGTGCTCGCACCTCTCCTATGGTTTTCCACCGCCTTACCCAATCAGTTTGTAGAATGATGGCCCGACGAGGTTTCACAGTGCTTGCATATTTGGACGATTTCCTCATCATAGAACCCAGCCAGCAGCAGTGTCAAATCGCTGTGGACACCCTCCTCGATCTGCTTCAGTCACTTGGTTTCACAATAAACTGGTCAAAGGTTGTTCAACCCAGCCAATCTCTGTGCTTCCTGGGAGTCGAAATGGATACAGTGAATCGTGTACTACGGCTCCCCCGGGTTCGCGTCTCTGAGCTATTAGACATTTTGAACTTAACCTTAACTAAGCGCAAGTGCCAAAAACACCACCTTCAACGCCTTGTTGGAAAACTAAGCTGGGCTGCTCGGGTCGTCAGAGGGGGCCGGACCTTTTTGCGGCGTTTGATTACTGTAATGAACTCTGCAAAACATCGTCACCATCATGTGTACCTTAATACCCAAGCAAGAGCAGACCTTCATTGGTGGGCATCCCTTCTTCCTGTTTTCAACTGCAGATCTCTATTCCCCGACGAGCTACCTATGACATCTGCGCTAGCCTATACTGATGCTTCTCCTGCAGGTGGTGGCTGTTGTTGGCACAATGATTGGCTATACATTAACTGGGCACTAGATTTCCCAAATATCTGCCCCCTGCATATCAACTACAAAGAAACCTTCATGATTCTCCAGGCAACCAAACGGTGGGCCCCATCCTGGTCAGGACAAAGGGTTGTAGTCAAGTCAGATAGTGAAGTTGCTGCAGCCATTGTAAACAAAGGAACCACCCCCTGTCCTCTCATGATGGATTGGCTCCGAGAGCTATTCTGGTTGTCAGAGTACTATGCTATCCAACTAACTGTTGAGCACATCCCTGGTTCCGCCAATGTTATTGCCGACAGTATCTCTAGACTTGATGAAACATGCCACCGACACGCACTTCACGCATGGCTCTCACGGTCCTCTTCCTCTACGGAAGACTTGTTGTCTCACATGTCACCTTTGTCACTTGTTTTTCTCAGATCCAGACGATCAGTCACGATTGGACATGGAGGTTCTTAAGTTTCGAAAACAAGCCTATGCAACTTCCACCAAGGCCACTTACAAAAGTCAACTGCGAGCCTATCTTACCTTTTGCGTATATTATGGGTACCAGCCACTTCCAGCGTCGACCATCACACTTAGCCGCTACGCAGCTTTCTTGGCACGCTCTTTGTCTGCTTCCTCTATTCCAGCCTATCTTAACATTGTCCGTATTCTCCATTTGGAACATGGCCTGGAAGACCCTACCAGGTGTAACTTCCACTTAGCAACAACCTTGCGTGGTATACGTCGCTGCAAAGGCTGCACAGTCTCACAGAAACAACCCATGACCCCTGCAATGCTTTTGGCTATCAAGTCACATTTGAACTTGACAGACCCAGTCCATGCCACCTTTTGGGCTGTCTGTTTAACGGGCTTCTTTGGCCTTCTTCGCAAAGCTAACATGTTGTTGAAGGGTGTTGCCAAGTTTAACCCTTTAAAGCATCTCAGGCGAAGTGACATTGTGTTCTACCCAGGCTGGGCCATTGTCATCAACCGCTGGTCTAAAACCATCCAGTTTAGTCAACGTCTCCTTACTGTTCCACTACCTCTCATCCCGGGTCATCCACTGTGTCCCTATTCTGCACTACAGCATGCCTTCAAGCTTGTGCCAGCCACCCTGTCTGGTCCAGCCTTCGTCTTGCCTGCACCCTCAAGGAGGGGCCTAATACCATTCACCTATGCCAAGTTTGACAGCCTTCTTCACTCAGTGGCTTCCACAGCAGGTTTAGACCCATCCCGCATCAGTGGTCACAGCCTTCGTTCAGGGGGTGCCACCCTGGCCTTTCAAGCTAACATTCCTGAGGAGTTTATTAAAAGACTAGGAGACTGGCGATCTGATGCCTTTAAGTCTTATATTCACATACCCATTAAGTATAGAATGTATGCTATTCGCCAACTAGCCTCATTTGTTTGATTACTTATTTACTTTTATGCTTTTCTATTGGTATGGGGTAGGTCGTTCCTCCCTTGGGCAGTTTGTTTTCAATAAATGGGAGGGCCTGCTTTCTGGCCCTTTCCTCTACCCCATACCTATTGTTGTTGTAATCTCCCACTGGAGTTAAGTAGTAATAATATTAATTTTATTTACATTTAACTCGGGGGAGGAGGGAAGCCTGGATTCTAGTTTACCGGAGTCTGCGCTGTAGAACTGTCAGAACGCTGCTAGAACTCTTAACATGTGCTTGATTTAGCTGGCTTTCCCTCCCTCCCCCCCCTTGTCATGGTTAGTTCTTATTGCTTATTCTGTAGTATACTGGTTCTGTTTGGGCAGTTTGTTTTCAATAAATGGGAGGGCCTGCTTTCTGGCCCTTTCCTCTACCCCATACCTATTGTTGTTGTAATCTCCCACTGGAGTTAAATTATTATTATTATTATTATTATTATTATTATTATCATTATCATTATTATTAATATTATTATTATTACTGATTTACTGCCCAGCAAAGCAGGTATCATTTTGATCCTATCTTCATCCATTTGGTCCAGTTTCACTACAAGGAAAGCTAATTATTAAAATTAAAGGCCTTGGTTGAGTTAGCTTTCTCATAGACCGTTCTGAATTGTCAGTTTGGATTAACACAACTAGGTCTCTAAGTAAAAACTCAAAACTTTGGTCAACCTGGATACACTTAAGGTTAATCGGCTTTTGTAATTTATTCGTTATATAGTACTATCAGGATAGCACCACAGATCGATACCATAAAATATCGTAATTTGATAACGTAAATGGCTTGCTGAATATTTCCTCATGGCAACATGCATAGAGGCGAAAATGGAGCAGGTTTAAAGCGATTAGATAGATCGAAGAAATAAAATATACTTCTGCTAAACAGTCAAGTTGTTTTCGTAAACAAACACAACATCTCGACGTATTATTAACCTGACCAAGCGAAAGGGCCACGATTTACACTTTCAATCTCTCAGCAACCGCTCTTGATCAGTGATTCTCGCTAGCCCCAGATTAAATGCATTGGCTTTGATGTGAACTGCTGTCGTATCACATGTACAGAAACGTAATGTATGCTAGGATTTTTCTTATTGAGCTTGCATCGCCTGCATTTGTGTCACCAGGGTAAAATAAACACTAAATATGCTGTTATTAACAACTATATTGATATGAGCCGCTGAAATTGTGTGCAATGCAGCGTACAATTTTGCTAAACTATAGATCACTTTGCACCGTATCACTCACTACTCACAGTTTCACTTGGTCGACGAATTTTCCAAGAATTTGTATCGTATGCCTTTCTTCGCAGTTTGCAGGGAAGACGAATTAAAATTGAAACTTAAACCTGACACACTTGTCTCCTGTTTACTGAGAATCGTTTTGCGGCTTTCTTGGAAAACCTGAGAGACACATGTTGGTACCAGGTCCTTATCAGCCAAGGGATCGTCGTGTCGTGTTTTTTGAGTTGTCTGAGCAAAAGTCAAAATGACTTTTACGTAACAAGAGATAAGTTATTACTGAAAATGGCTTTGTATAAGCAAGTTTCTGCCATATACGAAACGGCAGCGTTTCTTTTAAATCAATTGGTTTTTCGGAGTTAAAAAATTCCTTTTCGGCAAACCAAACTCATAGATTGCGTTTTGAGCAATCTATGGTTTTAGAGTTACATGAATCTAAATCCGTTGGTCAAGTTGAGTCTTGTTTTTTTGGCAAACTACAATCATGGACAAAAGTCCTTGGGACAGTACTGCAATATGCACATTTTTTCGTCATTTCTCGGTTCCCTCTTAAGACAGTGCATCATTTTCGAAATTTTCTTGCAGTTCTCCCTCCCCCCACCCTATACAAAGTTGAAACTCCGAAAAAATTCAGGATACATGCGTCCAACATTGTTTCTGGGGTGAGGGGAGGGGTCCGACCTGTGTGAATTGAAGAAACACCCCAGAAACGCAAAAGTGTCCCAAGACTTTTGTCCATGATTATAGCTAGTGTAGTAGATCGGTAGCACACGGTTTGTCATGGCAGCAACACAAAGAGTTCTTTGCAGAAGGAATTCTGAGGAGGATGAGTTCCACAAAATGGGTAGCTTTTTTTTCGAACTTCAGTTGATGGTATGGTGTTTCTGAAATGATATAACGAAGAAAGGGGAGTTGAAGCGAGAATTAAGAAAATGAAAGATCGGTGAGCCTTAAGATATAAAATGTACATAATGATCAAGTCCCAGCAAGGTAAGTATGCAATCCACTAAATAATTATTTATGCATTCCTCCCCTTAAAAATGCCATTTTAGTGTTCATCCATTTAGCACTTTCAGACTGTGCTTAGCCGACGCTATTATGTAGACAAAGTTCTAAACGGGTCTGTGGATGAAACTCCTACGTTCGCGTGATGAGCAGCCTTTATGGATTTTGAATTATTTTAAATGTAAGCAAAAAATGTAAATAAAAGCTGCGACTATTTAAAGTGACGCGTCTTTAGCATTACTTAAAGCAGCAGCCGTTCTTTTAATGATCTGAAATATATCTATATATAGTCCGAATTTCTCTACGATCGTGGTTTTGCCACCATTGAATAAGAAATTGTGCGGATATCAATATATAAACTAAGGTTTTAGGAGAAAGCGACTTAGTTGAAAACTAGCTGCATTGAACAGCCCTTCCGCTTTTTCTCGGAAACACAAGATTGACCTTTGAATGCCCAGAATAACCTAACTGCAACCTACAGGACGCCAGACCATAAAACGATTAAGTCAAGTAAAAGTTTTATGCATTAACTTTTCTTTCTTAAACATAACACACATACGTGAGCCTGAATCATTATTTACCTTTGATTAACTGAGTGCATAGTCCACCCCACATCCCAGGAAATTCTGGATTTACTGCAATTCAGTTAGTTCCATTTACAATGTAAATGCACGGCGGGTTTTAAAGCCACTTGAACGGTTATTGAATCTTATCTGGGATCATTATCAGTAGCTGGGCAAAGTCCCATATGAAAAAATATTTACTTCAAGCGTCCTACATATCTCAGCCTATTGCTTACTGAGTTATCGATAAAGGTCCAACGAGTTATCTGTTGCCTTAAGCTTGTTGAGGTATACATTAGTACTTTTTGATTAAGTGACACTTAAATATACAACAGCCTTCTGTAAAGACTGACACTCTCAGTTTCCTAGTTAATTTTGCGGCATACGTGTCTCAGCGATCTGAACTGAAGATCTTTTCCACCGAACTGGTCTATCTAGTCAATATAAATTCGTTCAACGTTCAAAGTTCAATTCACCGTTCGTTGCAACTCTCTATAGTTTATGCTATCCTTGGACATTTGAGTAGTAAAAGCAAGGAGTGTGGTTGTCGACATGTGCGGTGTTATATTTACATCGACTCCGGTTATACGCTTCTACAGATTGATTGGACCAAGAGAGGATATCTTTTCTTGACGTCAAAAGCAATAATTACAAAGAGTATTTCTTAGTATAACAATATGGTAACAATAATCAGAATAACGTATTCCAATGAAGACTAAAACGGTGTTAAGTTGTTTGACTGAACGGGGGCCCACCGAGCGTTTCCTCTGCCGCAAGCATTCAAATCGCACCATATGTAAGTGAATTCAAGACAGTCTTGGATTCTGGATTCCAGTCTTTGTAAGTCTGTGGAACTTGGATTCTGGATTTCAATTGTTATATGTGGGATCCTGGATTCATATCATTGGCCTGTATTTCGGAATCCACAAGCAAAAATTGCTTGGATTCCGGAATCCGGATCCCTTATATGAGGCGAATTCAAAGCTTCTCCACCAGTCTTTGAAGATTTTGTAAGTAACAATTTATCTGCGTACAATTTAGTTGAATTGTTCCACCGAGAAATAGTACATTCAGGTGAATAAAATTTGCCAGCGGACATCCAGTGTGGAGGGCCACTAATTCCAACGGTGTGTAAGTCTTGAATTTCCACAAAATAATCACCCACAGGGTCTTGATTGCCAAGGATAGGCAACCGATACGCAAAACACATGGGATAAAACTTGAAAGCAAACCTGAGAACCTGCAAAATACTATGTCCCACTGATTAAACCGAATGCTTTAGCTGGGCTAGACCTATACATTGTGACTCTGTTGTTAATGACTAAATGTATTTTTGGTAGCCTTAAATTCAGTCAACATTCTAGGTTTTTCGTTAAAAGTCAGCGGTGCGCTATAAAACTTAAATAGAATGGACATCTTATAAAGATCGATGATGATTCCGTACGCCAAACAGAGCACGGCTTTAAGCGCTTCTCAGGAGAAGGCGTCGGAGTTGACTGGGATGATTAACCTCTCCGCCGCAAGAAGAGCCATTTCGGTGTGCACAGAGAACGAATCGAAGGACTCGTATCGCTGAAAACACTGAACAAATCATTGTAGGCTTCTCTCCTTGACAGGCTATTCTTAACTCCTTCTATAAAATAGAAGACCGAAGAGGTTGATTGCGTTTCTCCACTGGTCCAAAGACTGACCAACCAGTTTAAGGTAAATGTCTTCACAGAGAAGTAAGATATTTTCAAGTATCACGTCGTTAAAAAAGCTCACTTGGGTTAAGTAATTCTCAGGACAAGGAAACCAAACCGCGGGGGTAGCCAGATGAAAGAAGAAACTGATTGTCCTTTCTTGTGCATCAAAATTCTGCGACCCCAAAAATGCCAATGATGCATTCGGTTGCGTGCCAAGATCTATCACTAAAACTGTTTCACATGGATTACTGCTAGCCCATTCTGTGGCCATGTCGAAGGTAAGAGTGGTTTTGCCGACTCCTCCTTTGTTATTCCAGATCGCGTAGGATTTTACTAGTGAACGTCCTGGGAAGTTGGTGGATCGTATCATCACGTAGGATTTTGCTCGTGGCAGTCGTTGCAGCACCTTAGTGAAACAGTGAGAAAGGGAGCTTGTCTTAACTCAGATTTGCAACGGAATCGGAAGGTTCGCCTAATTACGACTGCGAGAAGTCTCTTATTTTTCCTCGAGGAGGGTGGTCATTTCTTCTCTCGTGCGTTTTGTTTGACCGACTGGTCACGGAGAAGCAAGAGAGACGAACTGCTGCTTTTATAAAAATGTTCTTAATGGCCACTTTTTTCGCCATGCGCTGGAAGTTAAAATCGTAAGACTGAAGTCAAGACGAAGTTGACAATAGAAAATGAACAGAACGAATCACATCAAGTGACCTAGCTGGAAATCTCTTAACCGCGAGTGAATTAAGAACAGAGCTTATGAAATCACAGCTTTGACACCTGATTCCTACACGAGTGTTGTAAGATTGCTGTAGATATATAAAATTCACAACAAGGCGAAATACGTAGCAAGACAATTTTTTGTCCTTCGGACTTAAAGAAGGGATTTTTTCTTGGATTTATGGTGGTCTTGTTGCAGATGTTATAAAAGAAAGATAAAAAGAAAATCTACTGCAAAATCAAATTTGTTGAACAAATAAATATTGAGAAAAAGTTGATCGTATTCTCGAGTGTTTTCATTTTTATCGATAAACGGCCGGACTTTATAAACTGTAGCTTTTTCTTGTAGAGCACAAGAAATTGTTATTAAAGGGATTCAATTCTGAGCTGAAATTTAATTTAGTATCATTCTCAGTCATCTTCACTCATTCTTTTGTTCTAATATGTTTAAAAGGAAAAAAATCATGCAATTGTCACGAAGAGAAACGAGCGAGATCAATGTTGGGGATTTTTCGACAAAATAGAGTAGGTGCGTATAATGGAGTATTTTTAAACAGAACTGAACTATTATCTTGAGGTTTTCTTCGAATCCTAATATGTTTTTAGGTTTTGAAGGTTAACCAAAAAATCGTGATTCAGATCAGCACTCTACCCCTTCTATATTTAAACAACAAATTACCCACAATTCCTTGAATTACTCTGGTGAAAGGCTAACGCTAAAAAAACGTTAGCTTTTCAGTCTCTTTACGGTAGCAAATTCACCGTCTTGTGAACACAGTTCATCATGATGAGATTTTTGTGTTTCACTACCCCACGCACGCAGTACCTCAGTTTCTTTTAACAGACTTTAAGCCCCAGTATCCACATACAGATTCTCCAGACTGATCTTCACACATTTCCTTGAAGAACTACTTGAGGGAATTTGTTTAAACATCAAAGGATTTTTTTCTCTTGGGTGTTCATTTATTAATTCTCATAACCATTTATCTTGATTATCTCTTGTTATTGTTAAGAGAAAATTGATTACGGTCCCTTCTTGTACTTACAGAGTCAAGACTAACTACTTTACACTTAAAGTTTTACCGAACATCATCAACGCCATACTGGGCTGACACCTCATGCTTGCCTGAGAAAGAGCGTTTCTTACAAAAAGCTTAACACGAGATGTTCCTAAGAGAACTATTTACTTTAAAACATTCGAGTGAACTTTCTATCAATTCAGAAATTAAAAACAAAAGGGATAAATCTTATCTTTACTTAGTATCGGCTATTAATCTCGTACCCAGATCTCTTGTTTACAAAGTCGAAGGCGAGATCCGGTGCGATCTCCTGTCAGGAATGTGACAGGTGATGAATCGCCCCATGTAAAGGAATCCGGATTCCGGAATCCGGGAAATTTTTGCAATACTCACGTCATTCGATCACAATCTAGCCAATCAAAAACTCACGAAGGAGAAATTCTGCGAATAAGTTAGAAGTGCAAGTGTTGTTAAGGAATTTTAAGTGAACCAAGAATCAAGGAAAACGCTTTTGACCCTCTCGGCGAGGTTTTTATTGTCTTGATCGTAAGTTTGATCAGAAAGATGACTGGCAGAAAAAGAGCATTGCTGGAGTTTTGGCGACTTTTCTTCAATGGTAAGTAAACGAGTTACTTTAATATTATATTACCTTATTACGTTTGAAGAAGAGCAAATCTTTGTAATGTAGCCGAGCGATGACTCTTGTGGATCGTTTCTTGGTGGAACGAAAGCAGGCAATGAGCGCAATGATGCCATCAGACACAAGAATTTATGCTTACGAAAGCAGGCAATGAGCGCAATGATGCCATCAGACACAAGAATTTATGCTTAGTTATAGAGCTTATAAACATACATAAATGTTAGTGCAATCAAAGAAGCCTTTTCTTACACTAAGCTTCTGCACTTAATTTTGTTTGCGTACTGGCTTGTCCTAGAACAAAAAGGTACTGGCCAAGCTGCAGAATTTATTTATTTAGTGAAGCTTGTTCATTTGTTTAATTTTTTTTCTTTTAAAGTTTAAAGCTTGTGAAGTTTTGTGCAGAGAAAACACAAGTTGACTGAGTTCCAAGTGAGTTTTCGTATTAACTATAAGTTTACCATTTATAACAGGTTTGACTGAAGCAGAAGAATCAAGGAATGAAGATCTAGACTTCAAAGAGAAAAATTAAGAAAGAGTAAAGAATAAAAAGAATGTAAAAAAAGGAATAAAGAGAGTTTACTGAGAGTCAGATTGTGCTTCTCCTGGTAATGAAGCTATGAGAAAACGTCAAGTCGTTGATACCTTTTTACCAGCAGCCATCGATTGTGTTACTTACCTATTTTCTCTTTTCACATTAATTTTGATTATTCTTGTATACTGGTAAATGCAATAAAATAGCTCTTGTGAGCTGAGATGAGAATGGGTCAAGCTTTTAAAGGTCCATAATAATAAAGGCTACCTTTTATTAGACAGTGAAGAGGGTTTGGACCTCTGATAAGACTCTGTATTGCACTCTCTTCAGTGAATGTGATTTTTCTTTGGCTCTTTGGTAAAGGGTCTTATTGATCAATCATTTATCTTATCTAACAGCTTCCAAGTCTTGTCATCACTTCATAGTAAAATTGCTACCCCTTTAGCTCTCTCACTTCTTTAATTTAAATGTCAGTTTGAAGACAACTTGCAATTTGGGATGAACAGTAATTTCTCTCTTGGGCAAGAGGAGACATGTACATTAGTTAAATTACTTAAACAAATAAATAAGTATTATGGTTCTCATAAAGGAAAAATACTAAACAACCACTTCACTTTTTGAGCCTAATATGTAAAATGTACTCAAAATCAATTTATTATTTTAAATATTACATTGAGCTGAATTTGGAAGATTTTTTTCTTGGGTAAGACCCACTTATATTGGTTCAGTGATTATTTATTATTCTTGTTAACCGTGTATAAATACAGTACAATTTCTTGATCAGTTGGGCAACAGTTAGGTAACAATTTTAACGAACATAAAAAACGTTTTACTTTTGGAGACATTATCAGTTGGCTGGTGAAAGAGGAAATATCAGGAAGCCAAACTCAAGAACACAATCAAACAAAGTGAAGTGCCCCACTACATGTTCATACTGTGAAAGACCTTGAACCTAGATTTGCAGTCTAGTACTTTATTAGTAAATCTGATTACAATAGCTGGATAGTGGAAGAAAGAAGAGAAACCTCAATGAATTTTTTCTTGTTCTTACAGTTCTTATAGTGAAACCTAGCTAGCGAAACAAAGTGAGAGGAATAACAGAAATTAATAGTCGATCATTCAAGGAAAAATAAAGATAAATATCAAAGTGTTCCTTTAACGCTAACACTGATATGAGATGCCCGGCTGATCACATGTTGATAAGCCGTCGTTCATTTCTTTTTACGCTTGAACATGCAAACATTCGAATGAAAGAACTGTTCTGCTTCGAACGTGCATTTTCTTTTGTTCATAGCAAAAAATATAAGAAAAATTACAAAACTATAAACGAGAACTGAATAAAGTATGAAACAATCTGCGTTTACTTTAAATGGGAACCTTAAATATTCAGAATCCACCTTAAAAATCGCCAAAATGTGAGGATGTTTTGAAGATCCTTTTGTAAACGATACTAGTTTAGATCCCAGACCTTTCCCGTCTCTGCACATGCGCACACGTTATTCAGAGCTGTCTACTTGACCAGATCTCGCCTTCGGCTTCGTAAACAAGAGATCTGGGCACGAGATTAATATAGCCTAATTTAATCTTAAAATTTCTACTGAGGACTTTTGTCGCTTTGTTTACCGGAGTTGACGTTTAAAACTGCAACTTCTCCCGTGCGCCATATCCACCCCGCATGCGCAGTAATTTCTTCAACACTTCGTCTGTGTGAGGCAGCGCTTGCTCCAGAGCGGAGAACTGGGCACGACACAGTTTACGTCTTTCCTGGATATCCTTCTTTTCTTTCAAAAACTCAACCAAGTCTTCTTTTTCCAAGGCGTACTCAAGGTCATCCACCAGTTGAGTGATAAAAAAATGAAGAATGCAGCGGGGGACTGTATCGCACACGTTCATTTTGATCACGTTGAAACAGCGGACTACATTCTTTTTGACCCTCTTTATATCTTCGACCTCCTGAGGAATAGAAATACACATGTTGAATTCATCTTAGTTCAACTGACTCTCCAAGGGCCAGGCATACTCCCTTTATCCGTTGCTACAATCAGGGACAAAAGTAGTTGACACACTTGTTTAAAATGGTGCTTTTATCAAACATTTAATTCATTTATTATTTCATTCCTTTTAAACGCCGTAAATCTCCTCACCCCCCTAATCAATGTTGTCTAAAGAAAAAGAAAGACTTGAGGGTCCAAATTACAACATTGATTTTGGGGGGAAGGGGTAAGGGTAGACAGGGGAAGAGGTTAGGTACGTCCACTATGCAAAAATGGGCCATTTTACGGAAGTGTCTCAACAATGTTGTCCCTCATTGTAGCTCAAAAGAGCTTCACATCAAAATCGAAGAAAAATACCGATTTTTGTTCCGTAAACAATATCATACTTTCAACCACGTCATAGGACTCCTTGATAGGTTTGAGTAGGATGGTCACTCGATAGCATTTCATCCAAAGACATGAAAGTAAACTATAGGTTTTTACACACAGATTCAAACGTTAGAAACAGTTATGAAAATGTGCAAAGGTAAATTACTTCAAAGAGGTTTTATTTGAATTGAATTGATTGGTCACACAAGGGTTCTGTACGCAGGCTCGAAAGATGGAGAGGGCGGTTCAGATTACTCGTCTTATCTCAATGCATGAATGTTTTTGAACTACTGAAAGCTTACCTTATAATTTCCTCGTGAATTTCGGCATTCAATCTCTTCCATCAGTGCACTGGGGTAAAGCTTTTTCGTGAGGTGCTTCAAGTGGGACATTGTCCTGGACGCCATGCAAGGGTGGGTCTTGCCATTGTGGGCGGGCGTAGTTTCCCATGCACTTAGCTCATCCGGAAACGGGACGGCAGCGAACACCAAATCAGTACTTTTCTTCTGCATCTCAAGAAACTGCTGAATGAACTGAAAGGTCTGCTCTCGTTTCCTATCGAAAATCTTGCTCACCACCTTCGCTTCGACTGCTTGCTTGAGAGTTGGAAAATTGGACAAACTTTTTTCGATTGCATCTTGCACTATTTCCCGTAGAGTTTGTTCCACGTTGTTGACAAGAGCTTCGGATATGGGAATAAGTTGATCCACTGGACTTTGCACTTGTTCAGCTATTTGAACGGTCGAAGCCTTCCCTCCTATAAGGAGATGCAATTGGAGGGGTTTGCATGTATAATCAAAGCCAGATTTAAGTCGAAGCTCGCTTTATCTCAAATATCTCGAACTTTAGTAAACTAAGTAGTTCACACCGAGTGGAAAACGCTATTACAAAGGCTAAAGTTGTACGCGGTGTATAAAAACGAATCAGTTTTATATTTTAATTACAGTTACGAGCAAGAAAAGTCTACTATTCCCTGTTTTCAAACTGAGGGAGAAAAGGTACCAGTCCGTGTATCTCTGATTGAACTCCAAACAAAGGACAGTCCACATAGTCAGAAAAAGTGTACTGAGCTTTACAAGTCTTCAACTTGGTGTTAATCGAGCCAATATTGAGCAAGGTAAAGCTTTTAATTTCAAAAACTGGAAAATTTGCAAAGAAATATAAGGGTTGGCGGGCACTGCTTTCCACGCGTCGATATAATTCCTAGTAAAGGTGGAGATTTTAAAAGGCGGTTCATTCATTATTGCCCCAAAAAACACCAACTTGAGGATTTGGTAAACGCTCGGTATGTTTCTGATTTTGAGTGTTTGGTTTGATACATTTACTACTTTTGGGTGCGATTCAGGGGTAAGGTCAGGGTATCAGTTATAGAACCTTTAGCCACGCCAGTTTACCTGCGCTAGAGGTGAAAACGCGACAGCAGTGATGAACTGTCGCTTGTTCCGGTT
Organism: Porites divaricata; assembly: GCA_038088405.1. Lineage (NCBI taxonomy): Eukaryota > Metazoa > Cnidaria > Anthozoa > Scleractinia > Poritidae > Porites > Porites divaricata. Next base: position 6,194,704 of record JBBMOI010000008.1, read on the forward strand.
TTAGTCTTTGATGCGCTTACAAGATATTATTTCGCGAACGACATGACAAACGAATAGTTAATACCTGGGACTTCGTATGGCACTGTCCGCCATCCTTGATATGACTCATAGAGTAATTTCTGTAGCAGCTGGCTGTTTTCACTGCTGTCACCCAGAGGAGCTGCCACACCCTCGAGTTTCCTTTGTTGTTTTCTTATCTCATCGTCACTACGCATGACCAGAGGGTCTACCTAAATAGTAAGGAGGAAACAAACAAAAAACCAAGCAATAACAACAATAACTTGTTTAAACAACAAGACCAACATCAAAAAAATATTGAACTGGAGAAATTAAGCTAAGGGGTATATTAAATATTAAATTAACAATAAACCTGATCAGAAGGCAAAGTACTTTCTTCCAGCGAAGGCAAGTAGCAAGTAAAGTATGAAAACGCTTGAGAACTGGAATGGACTAAGCGGTCTCCACCTTGCCCGGGTCCTTATTGGGCGAGGGGTGAGGAATGGAACGAGAGGAAGTACGGGAAACAGTATACAGGAGGGAGTTCTCCAACCTTATCATTCCTCATCTTTAATCGGAAAGGTGCTAGGGGGAAGTAAAAATCAAATCCGCTTTTTAGACATAACAAGGGTCTGGAAGGGGGCTAGGTTGCAAATGACAAGCACTTTGTCAGCTAAATTCTAGATAATTTGCTAGTTGTCAGTTAAAACTTTGGTATGTATTCTAATAGCTGCAAGTCAAAAGTGTGGCCATTTGTTAGCTGTCAGTTAACACCATCTAAACCTTCTTAGAGTAGCAGTGTTACTATCAAAGTGATTAAAAAGTTGACAATGTCGACCAACTTTTTTCAAACTTCGGCAATGTTGTTTGGAAAGAAAAGCTCCACAAAACCAGTAATTATAGTTCGCTCAAATTTAATTTCTATCTTTTCCCTTGTTTAAAGGCTCCTTTTGCATTAGCAAGGGTATCTTCGTAAGTGTAGCGTGGTCATTCGCACAAAAACCTGGGAGAATTCTCCTAACACCTCAGGTTGAAGTGTAGTAGTTCCCATGCCCTACATATCTAAATTAACGATTATTTTTTTTCGCCCACCTTGAAAACATCTTCGTGGAATTTGTTGAACAATGTTCGTACTTGCTCTCCTCCTCCGATGTCGGACGTGTTGTTAAAGAGAAGCGTCTTCAGCTGGCCTATGAGGGTTTGTTTAACTTTCATTACAAGCGCTCCTTTGCCTTCACTCGACTCAGGTACTTCACTATCGGCCAGACCTTTGAGTTCTGATTCCACCTGGAAAGCGCAATTAGCGATGTTTTACTCTTTGCACTATCACCGTAATTACATTTTTCTCGCGGCAGAAATATAATAAAATCCCACTGCGAAGAATGTGCAAAGGTTCCCGCTATAAACACAAGTCACACAACCCTGGGTTTGGAAAGGGCGGCTTATCATACTGTCACAATTTGGCTATATGGCTGCCTATCGCTTTGAAGGGTATGGTCGTTTTAGAACATTGTTCTGGGATAGGGTATGGAAATCTGACACAGGAATAGGGAACCATTTACACAGATAATAATTTAATAGACTATAGGGTAGATCTTGGCTAAAATATGGTTCCTAAATGCTTGTGGGTATGGGTTGGTTTCAGTCTCATTAAGACACTAAGGCCCAGTTCAAACCTCGATCTTTTCATGTTCGAACTTAATAACCGTTTAATGCTGATTTTGGTCTACCCAAATGATACAAGTTCGACGGTTGGTTCAAACGTCGAACTTTATTAGTCGGACTCAACTCATTTTCACAATGTTCAGTGGTCTAGAAAATAAATTTTCGTAATTTATGCATTGGGTTCGGCACACGAGAAGTTCGACGGTTGTCGCTCCACAGTTGAAATTCCCATGTGGGCCACTCGATCTTAATTCATGGGTCAACCCAAATTAGACATGACGGACTTAATTGTTTCAAACGTCGATCTCTTCATGTACTTAATTGAAGGGATTAGGTTCGCCACATGAAAAGCTCGACGTTTGAACTGGACCTAATACACCCGACATTTAAGCGGTCATGTGAGACACAATTGTTGGAATTTGTTCATGACCTGGTATGTAACATGCAAAATGGGGGCCAAACGGATGTCCTGATCATGGACTTTTAAAAAGCTTTCAATAAGGTGGGCCATCAGCGTTTGATTAAGAAGCTAGACTACTATGGTGTACGGAGTAAAACAAGCCGGATTGGATACAGGCCTTTCTAGAAAACCGAACGCAGCAAGTTATTGTTAGAGGCAAATACTCTGACATAGCTCAAGTGCAATCTGGCGTCCCTCAGGGGTCCGTATTGGGCCCATGTCTGTTCCTGTTCTATACCAATGATCTACCACAAAACCTGTCCTCTCCAGTTCGTTTGTTTGCAGATGACACCCTGCTATACTTGGCTGTGGAGTCGATAGGTGATGCAATTTCTTTGCAGAACGATTTACGGGAACTTGAAAATTGGGAAAGTAGATGGCTTATGAAATTCAGTACGGACAAATGCCAAGTACTGCGTGTCTCTCGCAAACGTGATCCACTGATCCATGAATACATCTTACATGGCAAAATATTGGAATCAGTTGACTCTGCAAAGTATCTAGGAGTATCAATAACATCGGATCTATGTTGGAATCAACACATATCCAACACTGTAACTAAAGGTAACCAGTCACTAGGCTTTCTGAGAAGAAATCTCAGGATTAACTCTCCAGAACTGAAGTCAATTGCCTATAAGAGTTTGGTTCGACCCACTGTGGAATACGCTTCAACGGTTTGGGACCCATACACCAAGCATAACAGGGATAGACTAGAAATGGTACAACGCAGAGCTGCAGGCTACGTACTACATCGCTATGAAAGAACTGCTAGTGTCAAAGAAATGTTGGAACAACTTGATTGGGAAACTTTAGAACTGCGTAGGAGGAAAGCAAGGCTAACAATGCTATATAAAATGCACTATAACCTAGTTGAGATAGACCATCAGAAGTATTTGGAGCCTGCTGGTCGCTCTAGCAGGCACATGCACAAATTCTCATACAAAGTCCCGGCGTCTAAAACAAATTATCATCTGTTTTCTTTTTTTCCTAATACAATCAGGGACTGGAATAGCCTACCCCTGAATGTTGTTGAGGCACAAAGTGTAAATTCTTTCCGAGCTAAGCTAGACATGTTTTGATTGTTTGTATTTTATTGTTATTATTTCTTAATATTATTTGTAAGGTCGCTGACCTCTTGCTAAGAATCATCTCATCGATGGAGAGCAAGTATTTGGAAAATAAATAAATAAAATTTACACATCAACCACTTCATTGAAATCTGACTTCCCAACGGGTTTCAAACCCCTTGCCTTTCAAGTCCGGTTTTAAGCTGATGCAGCATGTTCAACTCATTGCCTCGTTTATTTTTTTTTTTCAATTTCTTTTAAATGTTGGTGATGAATTTGAAAAAGGGAAATACAAATTGAAAACATGCAGTGTTGGTCACATGTCAGGCCAAAGTTAAAGGGAAGGTCTTTATTATAAGCCCTTCATCGTTTACCTGCGTCTTTCGTTCTCTCATTTGGCGTATTAGAACTGGAATCTCACTGATCATTTTTTCTGCTAGAAGTGAGATCATGGTGTCCATAAGTCGGTCAATTCCACACAGTTGAGGGATACGTTTGTATTGAGGATGATGATCGAACCATTCCCTCTCTTTCAAACGGGTCATTTCAGCGTCCCAGTCCTTCTCTTTTTCATCCGTACCATCCTTTCCTGTTTGTTCACAATTTGTGGAGAAAGTTTAAACACATTCCTCTGTCATAAATAAAACCCTTTACCAAACATGCATTTGTGCCTAACAAAAGAAGTTAGTTGACATTTACATTTAGAATAATTGGGGGTTTAATCGAAGCTGTAAAAATGTACAAATTATAAAATCAACTGCTTCTTTTAATTGTGAGACACTTCAGTCAAACACTCCTCTCCTCTCCTGGTGATAAAAAAAAAATAAAATGAAAGCTGAAAATGAAGTGTCACACGAGATGGCACAATTTTTGCCAGAAATAGTACATTTGGCTATTTCAATGGAACCAACCCTATTACTGGAAAAAGGCGATTATGGCTTCTGGTAACAATGTTGTGCATACCTCTCAACAAAATAAAGCGACCATCCTCCAGGGTGAAACTTGACTTATTTAGGGCGACCTTAAGGCCCATGTCATCGGAATCTCTCAGCCTGTCCGGTTTGGTCAGTACACAGATAGTACGGCTCCTAAAGTCTGCGGCCTTTTGCATGACCAGGTTAATAGCACTGTCTCCCGTGGGGTCCCCTACTTCGGACACTATGACTATGATACTCTTGGTGTTCTTCTGAATGTAGTCTAACACAAGTGTTTGGGTCGCGTGGTTCATTCGAGGGTCATCGTTAGCGAAGTGAGCACCAGGAAGATCAACTAACGTCAGAGTGGTGAGGTCGGGACCTGAGGAAGACAGGTTAAAAGCATTTGTATGATAACTGAGCGACTTCCTGCACTCATAACTTTGACGCAAATGGACGTGAATGGCCGAAGCTTCCACGAGTCTCCTGTTGCTTAGTGATAGCGCATCAACCTCGTTCCCAGGGTTCTCTCCTACCCGTCTCTCTCGCTCCGTAGGGACGGGTAGGAGAGAACCTTGGGAACGAGGTTCAGTAGCGCATCTGGACTAGTAACTAAAAGGCCGTACGCCACTTGCACATCTCCTATAATGCACCTTATTTGCCCCCCAGCCTCCCAAATTTGCATAATCATTATTTTCAATTTCGCTTGGGACGGCTGTAATACCCAGGAGAATTGAAAAATCATTAAAGGTTATGCAAAATTTGGGGTGGGGCAAATAAGGTGCATTACGGGAAATGCACAAGTGTCGTATAGGTTGAACGGACTCCTCTTGGGATTGGATTGGACTCGGATTGTTTCTGCCAAACCCTTTGTGTCAGTGACTGACAAATAATCTTCCTCTAGTATTTACCAGACTTTAAATTCACCATTGCACCATCACATTTCTATGACTATGAAACAGTAACCGAACACGCACTTCTGCTTCCCATACATGGGTCATACATGGCCATCCATTGACCTGCGTTGGTGGCGCTGTTTTCTTATACCGGGAAGCTTGAGGACATAAAATTGTCATTGCAAGTGATCTTTTTCGGATCTTACGGTTCTTGGTGATGAAGAATCTACATGATCAGAGATCACGATTCCGGTTTCGTGTTCCCGCCATTCCTCCTCCTCAAAGTAGAAACGAACCCAAGCCATGAAATACTGAACCTTGAGACATATAGTGAATTGTACAGGTCACTAAATCACCCCCCTTATGTTCAGTTTAATGAACGTTGACATAACGAGCTTTCGACCATCTATCATACCTTGAAGGGTCACATTAACTGGGGTTTTGGATATAGGAGTTCCATCTTCTTTGGGAAGATGACCAGCAACTTGTTTAAGAAAATTCTCCACCACATCATCCGTGGGGTTTTCTACCTCCCCTTTAATATCAGGGTATGCATCACACTTAACTTCAACGATTGTCTTCGGTCCATTGCGCAGATTTAGTATGATGGGGTATGTAGTTCGGGCCTGAAGGGTGTTTGCTGTCTCGTTTCTTCGCATGGGCAGAAGATATCGCCCGATCAGACGGTTGATAAGCGTTGTTTTTGCCATATTTTGTCGACCAACAATGACTAAATGCGGAATGTCAAAGGCTTGTCGAAGAGTGTCGTTGCTTATCATTGACTGAATGAAATCCAACACGATCCCAAACTCGCTGCTTCTGCCATACTTGGATACCGGGGGCTCAGCCACACCTGACATATCAAAAAATCTGTGGAAAAAAAATCCAGTTTGGAGGTAACTGTGCGATTTGTAGAGGGAGTTTCAAAGAATAACAGTAACCGGTAAGTAAATCCAAAGCAGACCGTTAAATCTAAAAATTAAGATAGAGCGAGGCTGCCTTTTTGCTACTGCTAATGCTACTTCTGCTGTTGCAGCTACAACTATTGGTACTGCTACTGCTACCTCACTACTTATTATTATTAACCGGACAAAGCGAAAGGGGCACGATTTACACTTTCAATCTCTCGGCAACCGCCCTTGATCAGTGATTCTCGCTAGCCCCAGATTAAATGCATTGGCTTTGATGTGAAATGTGTAGTATCACATGTACAGAAACGTGATGTATGCTAGGATTTTTCGTGTTGAGCTTGCATCGCCTGCATTTGTGTCACCAGTGCAAAATAAACACTAAATATACTGTTATTAACAACTATATCGATGTGAGCCGCTGAAATTGTATCCAATGCAGCGTATAATTTTGCTAAACTATAAATCACTTTGCACCGTACCACTCACTACTCACAGTTTCACTTGGTCGATGAAGTTTCCAAGAATTTGTATCGTATGCCTTTCTTCGCAGTTTGCGGGGAAGACGAATTAAACTTGAAATTTAAACCTGACACACTTGTCTCTTGTTTACTGAGAATCGTTTTGCAGCTTTCTTGGAAAACCCGAGAGACACTTGTTGGTACCAGGTCCTTATCAGCCAGGGGATCGTCGTGCCGTGTTTTTTTGAGTTGTCTAAGCAAAAGTCAAAATGACTTTTACGTAACAAGACATAAGTTATTACTGAAAATGGCTTTGTATAAGCAAGTTTCTGCCATATACAAAACGGCAGCGTTTCTTTTAAATCAATTGGTTTTTCGGAGTTAAAAAATTCCTTTTCAGCAAACCAAACTTATAGATTGCGTTTTGAGCAATCTATGGTTTTAGAGTTACATGAATCTAAATCCGTTTGTCAAGTTGAGTCTTGTTTTTTTTGGCAAACTAGCTAGTGTAGTAGATCGATAGCACACGGTTGTCATGGCAGCAACACAAAGAGTTCTTTGCAGAAGGAATTCTGAGGAGGATGAGATCCACAAAATGGGTAGCTTTTTTTCTCGAACTTCAGTTGATGGTATGGTGTTTGATCCTATCTTCATCCATTTGGTCCAGTTTCACGACAAGGAAAGCTAATTAAATCAAAGGCCTCGGTTGAGTTTGCTTTCTCATAGACCGTTCTGAATTGTCAGTTTGGAACTAGGTCTCTAAGTAAAAGTTCAAAACTTTGGTCAACCTGGATACACTTTAGGCTAATCGGATTTCGTAACTGGGCCCAGACATGCCGACATTATAATCTGACCGAATAGCACCACAGATACCATAAAATACCGTAATTTGATAACGTAAATGGCTTGCTGAATATTTCCTCATGGCAATATGCATAGAGGTGGAAATGGAGCAGGTTATCACCCCAGTAATTATAAAGCTACCTACCTAAGGCGATTTGATAGATCGAAGAATTAAAATATACTTCTGCTAAACAGTCAAGTTGTTTTCGTAAACAAACACAACATCTCGACGGATTATTAGCCGGACAAAGCGAAAGGGGCACGATTTACACTTTCAATCTCTCGGCAACCGCCCTTGATCAGTGATTCTCGCTAGCCCCAGATTAAATGCATTGGCTTTGATGTGAGATGTGTAGTATCACATGTACAGAAACGTGATGTATGCTAAGATTTTTCGTGTTGAGCTTGCATCGCCTGCATTTGCGTCACCAGTGCAAAATAAACACTAAATATACTGTTATTAACAACTATATCGATGTGAGCCGCTGAAATTGTGTCCAATGCAGCGTATAATTTTGCTAAACTATAAATCACTTTGCACCGTACCACTCACTACTCACAGTTTCACTTGGTCGATGAAGTTTCCAAGAATTTGTATCGTATGCCTTTCTTCGCAGTTTGCGGGGAAGACGAATTAAACTTGAAATTTAAACCTGACACACTTGTCTCTTGTTTACTGAGAATCGTTTTGCAGCTTTCTTGGAAAACCCGAGAGACACTTGTTGGTACCAGGTCCTTATCAGCCAGGGGATCGTCGTGCCGTGTTTTTTTGAGTTGTCTAAGCAAAAGTCAAAATGACTTTTACGTAACAAGACATAAGTTATTACTGAAAATGGCTTTGTATAAGCAAGTTTCTGCCATATACAAAACGGCAGCGTTTCTTTTAAATCAATTGGTTTTTCGGAGTTAAAAAATTCCTTTTCAGCAAACCAAACTTATAGATTGCGTTTTGAGCAATCTATGGTTTTAGAGTTACATGAATCTAAATCCGTTTGTCAAGTTGAGTCTTGTTTTTTTTGGCAAACTAGCTAGTGTAGTAGATCGATAGCACACGGTTGTCATGGCAGCAACACAAAGAGTTCTTTGCAGAAGGAATTCTGAGGAGGATGAGATCCACAAAATGGGTAGCTTTTTTTCTCGAACTTCAGTTGATGGTATGGTGTTTGATCCTATCTTCATCCATTTGGTCCAGTTTCACGACAAGGAAAGCTAATTAAATCAAAGGCCTCGGTTGAGTTTGCTTTCTCATAGACCGTTCTGAATTGTCAGTTTGGAACTAGGTCTCTAAGTAAAAGTTCAAAACTTTGGTCAACCTGGATACACTTTAGGCTAATCGGATTTCGTAACTGGGCCCAGACATGCCGACATTATAATCTGACCGAATAGCCCCACAGATACCATAAAATACCGTAATTTGATAACGTAAATGGCTTGCTGAATATTTCCTCATGGCAATATGCATAGAGGTGGAAATGGAGCAGGTTATCACCCCAGTAATTATAAAGCTACCTACCTAAGGCGATTTGATAGATCGAAGAATTAAAATATACTTCTGCTAAACAGTCAAGTTGTTTTCGTAAACAAACACAACATCTCGACGGATTATTAACCGGACAAAGCGAAAGGGGCACGATTTACACTTTTAATCTCTCGGCAACCGCCCTTGATCAGTGATTCTCGCTAGCCCCAGATTAAATGCATTGGCTTTGATGTGAAATGTGTAGTATCACATGTACAGAAACGTGATGTATGCTAGGATTTTTCGTGTTGAGCTTGCATCGCCTGCATTTGTGTCACCAGTGCAAAATAAACACTAAATATACTGTTATTAACAACTATATCGATGTGAGCCGCTGAAATTGTGTCCAATGCAGCGTATAATTTTGCTAAACTATAAATCACTTTGCACCGTACCACTCACTACTCACAGTTTCACTTGGTCGATGAAGTTTCCAAGAATTTGTATCGTATGCCTTTCTTCGCAGTTTGCGGGGAAGACGAATTAAACTTGAAATTTAAACCTGACACACTTGTCTCTTGTTTACTGAGAATCGTTTTGCAGCTTTCTTGGAAAACCCGAGAGACACTTGTTGGTACCAGGTCCTTATCAGCCAGGGGATCGTCGTGCCGTGTTTTTTTGAGTTGTCTAAGCAAAAGTCAAAATGACTTTTACGTAACAAGACATAAGTTATTACTGAAAATGGCTTTGTATAAGCAAGTTTCTGCCATATACAAAACGGCAGCGTTTCTTTTAAATCAATTGGTTTTTCGGAGTTAAAAAATTCCTTTTCAGCAAACCAAACTTATAGATTGCGTTTTGAGCAATCTATGGTTTTAGAGTTACATGAATCTAAATCCGTTTGTCAAGTTGAGTCTTGTTTTTTTTGGCAAACTAGCTAGTGTAGTAGATCGATAGCACACGGTTGTCATGGCAGCAACACAAAGAGTTCTTTGCAGAAGGAATTCTGAGGAGGATGAGATCCACAAAATGGGTAGCTTTTTTTCTCGAACTTCAGTTGATGGTATGGTGTTTGATCCTATCTTCATCCATTTGGTCCAGTTTCACGACAAGGAAAGCTAATTAAATCAAAGGCCTCGGTTGAGTTTGCTTTCTCATAGACCGTTCTGAATTGTCAGTTTGGAACTAGGTCTCTAAGTAAAAGTTCAAAACTTTGGTCAACCTGGATACACTTTAGGCTAATCGGATTTCGTAACTGGGCCCAGACATGCCGACATTATAATCTGACCGAATAGCACCACAGATACCATAAAATACCGTAATTTGATAACGTAAATGGCTTGCTGAATATTTCCTCATGGCAATATGCATAGAGGTGGAAATGGAGCAGGTTATCACCCCAGTAATTATAAAGCTACCTACCTAAGGCGATTTGATAGATCGAAGAATTAAAATATACTTCTGCTAAACAGTCAAGTTGTTTTCGTAAACAAACACAACATCTCGACGGATTATTAGCCGGACAAAGCGAAAGGGGCACGATTTACACTTTCAATCTCTCGGCAACCGCCCTTGATCAGTGATTCTCGCTAGCCCCAGATTAAATGCATTGGCTTTGATGTGAGATGTGTAGTATCACATGTACAGAAACGTGATGTATGCTAGGATTTTTCGTGTTGAGCTTGCATCGCCTGCATTTGCGTCACCAGTGCAAAATAAACACTAAATATACTGTTATTAACAACTATATCGATGTGAGCCGCTGAAATTGTGTCCAATGCAGCGTATAATTTTGCTAAACTATAAATCACTTTGCACCGTACCACTCACTACTCACAGTTTCACTTGGTCGATGAAGTTTCCAAGAATTTGTATCGTATGCCTTTCTTCGCAGTTTGCGGGGAAGACGAATTAAACTTGAAATTTAAACCTGACACACTTGTCTCTTGTTTACTGAGAATCGTTTTGCAGCTTTCTTGGAAAACCCGAGAGACACTTGTTGGTACCAGGTCCTTATCAGCCAGGGGATCGTCGTGCCGTGTTTTTTTGAGTTGTCTAAGCAAAAGTCAAAATGACTTTTACGTAACAAGACATAAGTTATTACTGAAAATGGCTTTGTATAAGCAAGTTTCTGCCATATACAAAACGGCAGCGTTTCTTTTAAATCAATTGGTTTTTCGGAGTTAAAAAATTCCTTTTCAGCAAACCAAACTTATAGATTGCGTTTTGAGCAATCTATGGTTTTAGAGTTACATGAATCTAAATCCGTTTGTCAAGTTGAGTCTTGTTTTTTTTGGCAAACTAGCTAGTGTAGTAGATCGATAGCACACGGTTGTCATGGCAGCAACACAAAGAGTTCTTTGCAGAAGGAATTCTGAGGAGGATGAGATCCACAAAATGGGTAGCTTTTTTTCTCGAACTTCAGTTGATGGTATGGTGTTTGATCCTATCTTCATCCATTTGGTCCAGTTTCACGACAAGGAAAGCTAATTAAATCAAAGGCCTCGGTTGAGTTTGCTTTCTCATAGACCGTTCTGAATTGTCAGTTTGGAACTAGGTCTCTAAGTAAAAGTTCAAAACTTTGGTCAACCTGGATACACTTTAGGCTAATCGGATTTCGTAACTGGGCCCAGACATGCCGACATTATAATCTGACCGAATAGCACCACAGATACCATAAAATACCGTAATTTGATAACGTAAATGGCTTGCTGAATATTTCCTCATGGCAATATGCATAGAGGTGGAAATGGAGCAGGTTATCACCCCAGTAATTATAAAGCTACCTACCTAAGGCGATTTGATAGATCGAAGAATTAAAATATACTTCTGCTAAACAGTCAAGTTGTTTTCGTAAACAAACACAACATCTCGACGGATTATTAGCCGGACAAAGCGAAAGGGGCACGATTTACACTTTCAATCTCTCGGCAACCGCCCTTGATCAGTGATTCTCGCTAGCCCCAGATTAAATGCATTGGCTTTGATGTGAGATGTGTAGTATCACATGTACAGAAACGTGATGTATGCTAGGATTTTTCGTGTTGAGCTTGCATCGCCTGCATTTGCGTCACCAGTGCAAAATAAACACTAAATATACTGTTATTAACAACTATATCGATGTGAGCCGCTGAAATTGTGTCCAATGCAGCGTATAATTTTGCTAAACTATAAATCACTTTGCACCGTACCACTCACTACTCACAGTTTCACTTGGTCGATGAAGTTTCCAAGAATTTGTATCGTATGCCTTTCTTCGCAGTTTGCGGGGAAGACGAATTAAACTTGAAATTTAAACCTGACACACTTGTCTCTTGTTTACTGAGAATCGTTTTGCAGCTTTCTTGGAAAACCCGAGAGACACTTGTTGGTACCAGGTCCTTATCAGCCAGGGGATCGTCGTGCCGTGTTTTTTTGAGTTGTCTAAGCAAAAGTCAAAATGACTTTTACGTAACAAGACATAAGTTATTACTGAAAATGGCTTTGTATAAGCAAGTTTCTGCCATATACAAAACGGCAGCGTTTCTTTTAAATCAATTGGTTTTTCGGAGTTAAAAAATTCCTTTTCAGCAAACCAAACTTATAGATTGCGTTTTGAGCAATCTATGGTTTTAGAGTTACATGAATCTAAATCCGTTTGTCAAGTTGAGTCTTGTTTTTTTTGGCAAACTAGCTAGTGTAGTAGATCGATAGCACACGGTTGTCATGGCAGCAACACAAAGAGTTCTTTGCAGAAGGAATTCTGAGGAGGATGAGATCCACAAAATGGGTAGCTTTTTTTCTCGAACTTCAGTTGATGGTATGGTGTTTGATCCTATCTTCATCCATTTGGTCCAGTTTCACGACAAGGAAAGCTAATTAAATCAAAGGCCTCGGTTGAGTTTGCTTTCTCATAGACCGTTCTGAATTGTCAGTTTGGAACTAGGTCTCTAAGTAAAAGTTCAAAACTTTGGTCAACCTGGATACACTTTAGGCTAATCGGATTTCGTAACTGGGCCCAGACATGCCGACATTATAATCTGACCGAATAGCCCCACAGATACCATAAAATACCGTAATTTGATAACGTAAATGGCTTGCTGAATATTTCCTCATGGCAATATGCATAGAGGTGGAAATGGAGCAGGTTATCACCCCAGTAATTATAAAGCTACCTACCTAAGGCGATTTGATAGATCGAAGAATTAAAATATACTTCTGCTAAACAGTCAAGTTGTTTTCGTAAACAAACACAACATCTCGACGGATTATTAACCGGACAAAGCGAAAGGGGCACGATTTACACTTTTAATCTCTCGGCAACCGCCCTTGATCAGTGATTCTCGCTAGCCCCAGATTAAATGCATTGGCTTTGATGTGAAATGTGTAGTATCACATGTACAGAAACGTGATGTATGCTAGGATTTTTCGTGTTGAGCTTGCATCGCCTGCATTTGTGTCACCAGTGCAAAATAAACACTAAATATACTGTTATTAACAACTATATCGATGTGAGCCGCTGAAATTGTGTCCAATGCAGCGTATAATTTTGCTAAACTATAAATCACTTTGCACCGTACCACTCACTACTCACAGTTTCACTTGGTCGATGAAGTTTCCAAGAATTTGTATCGTATGCCTTTCTTCGCAGTTTGCGGGGAAGACGAATTAAACTTGAAATTTAAACCTGACACACTTGTCTCTTGTTTACTGAGAATCGTTTTGCAGCTTTCTTGGAAAACCCGAGAGACACTTGTTGGTACCAGGTCCTTATCAGCCAGGGGATCGTCGTGCCGTGTTTTTTTGAGTTGTCTAAGCAAAAGTCAAAATGACTTTTACGTAACAAGACATAAGTTATTACTGAAAATGGCTTTGTATAAGCAAGTTTCTGCCATATACAAAACGGCAGCGTTTCTTTTAAATCAATTGGTTTTTCGGAGTTAAAAAATTCCTTTTCAGCAAACCAAACTTATAGATTGCGTTTTGAGCAATCTATGGTTTTAGAGTTACATGAATCTAAATCCGTTTGTCAAGTTGAGTCTTGTTTTTTTTGGCAAACTAGCTAGTGTAGTAGATCGATAGCACACGGTTGTCATGGCAGCAACACAAAGAGTTCTTTGCAGAAGGAATTCTGAGGAGGATGAGATCCACAAAATGGGTAGCTTTTTTTCTCGAACTTCAGTTGATGGTATGGTGTTTGATCCTATCTTCATCCATTTGGTCCAGTTTCACGACAAGGAAAGCTAATTAAATCAAAGGCCTCGGTTGAGTTTGCTTTCTCATAGACCGTTCTGAATTGTCAGTTTGGAACTAGGTCTCTAAGTAAAAGTTCAAAACTTTGGTCAACCTGGATACACTTTAGGCTAATCGGATTTCGTAACTGGGCCCAGACATGCCGACATTATAATCTGACCGAATAGCACCACAGATACCATAAAATACCGTAATTTGATAACGTAAATGGCTTGCTGAATATTTCCTCATGGCAATATGCATAGAGGTGGAAATGGAGCAGGTTATCACCCCAGTAATTATAAAGCTACCTACCTAAGGCGATTTGATAGATCGAAGAATTAAAATATACTTCTGCTAAACAGTCAAGTTGTTTTCGTAAACAAACACAACATCTCGACGGATTATTAGCCGGACAAAGCGAAAGGGGCACGATTTACACTTTCAATCTCTCGGCAACCGCCCTTGATCAGTGATTCTCGCTAGCCCCAGATTAAATGCATTGGCTTTGATGTGAGATGTGTAGTATCACATGTACAGAAACGTGATGTATGCTAGGATTTTTCGTGTTGAGCTTGCATCGCCTGCATTTGCGTCACCAGTGCAAAATAAACACTAAATATACTGTTATTAACAACTATATCGATGTGAGCCGCTGAAATTGTGTCCAATGCAGCGTATAATTTTGCTAAACTATAAATCACTTTGCACCGTACCACTCACTACTCACAGTTTCACTTGGTCGATGAAGTTTCCAAGAATTTGTATCGTATGCCTTTCTTCGCAGTTTGCGGGGAAGACGAATTAAACTTGAAATTTAAACCTGACACACTTGTCTCTTGTTTACTGAGAATCGTTTTGCAGCTTTCTTGGAAAACCCGAGAGACACTTGTTGGTACCAGGTCCTTATCAGCCAGGGGATCGTCGTGCCGTGTTTTTTTGAGTTGTCTAAGCAAAAGTCAAAATGACTTTTACGTAACAAGACATAAGTTATTACTGAAAATGGCTTTGTATAAGCAAGTTTCTGCCATATACAAAACGGCAGCGTTTCTTTTAAATCAATTGGTTTTTCGGAGTTAAAAAATTCCTTTTCAGCAAACCAAACTTATAGATTGCGTTTTGAGCAATCTATGGTTTTAGAGTTACATGAATCTAAATCCGTTTGTCAAGTTGAGTCTTGTTTTTTTTGGCAAACTAGCTAGTGTAGTAGATCGATAGCACACGGTTGTCATGGCAGCAACACAAAGAGTTCTTTGCAGAAGGAATTCTGAGGAGGATGAGATCCACAAAATGGGTAGCTTTTTTTCTCGAACTTCAGTTGATGGTATGGTGTTTGATCCTATCTTCATCCATTTGGTCCAGTTTCACGACAAGGAAAGCTAATTAAATCAAAGGCCTCGGTTGAGTTTGCTTTCTCATAGACCGTTCTGAATTGTCAGTTTGGAACTAGGTCTCTAAGTAAAAGTTCAAAACTTTGGTCAACCTGGATACACTTTAGGCTAATCGGATTTCGTAACTGGGCCCAGACATGCCGACATTATAATCTGACCGAATAGCCCCACAGATACCATAAAATACCGTAATTTGATAACGTAAATGGCTTGCTGAATATTTCCTCATGGCAATATGCATAGAGGTGGAAATGGAGCAGGTTATCACCCCAGTAATTATAAAGCTACCTACCTAAGGCGATTTGATAGATCGAAGAATTAAAATATACTTCTGCTAAACAGTCAAGTTGTTTTCGTAAACAAACACAACATCTCGACGGATTATTAACCGGACAAAGCGAAAGGGGCACGATTTACACTTTTAATCTCTCGGCAACCGCCCTTGATCAGTGATTCTCGCTAGCCCCAGATTAAATGCATTGGCTTTGATGTGAAATGTGTAGTATCACATGTACAGAAACGTGATGTATGCTAGGATTTTTCGTGTTGAGCTTGCATCGCCTGCATTTGTGTCACCAGTGCAAAATAAACACTAAATATACTGTTATTAACAACTATATCGATGTGAGCCGCTGAAATTGTGTCCAATGCAGCGTATAATTTTGCTAAACTATAAATCACTTTGCACCGTACCACTCACTACTCACAGTTTCACTTGGTCGATGAAGTTTCCAAGAATTTGTATCGTATGCCTTTCTTCGCAGTTTGCGGGGAAGACGAATTAAACTTGAAATTTAAACCTGACACACTTGTCTCTTGTTTACTGAGAATCGTTTTGCAGCTTTCTTGGAAAACCCGAGAGACACTTGTTGGTACCAGGTCCTTATCAGCCAGGGGATCGTCGTGCCGTGTTTTTTTGAGTTGTCTAAGCAAAAGTCAAAATGACTTTTACGTAACAAGACATAAGTTATTACTGAAAATGGCTTTGTATAAGCAAGTTTCTGCCATATACAAAACGGCAGCGTTTCTTTTAAATCAATTGGTTTTTCGGAGTTAAAAAATTCCTTTTCAGCAAACCAAACTTATAGATTGCGTTTTGAGCAATCTATGGTTTTAGAGTTACATGAATCTAAATCCGTTTGTCAAGTTGAGTCTTGTTTTTTTTGGCAAACTAGCTAGTGTAGTAGATCGATAGCACACGGTTGTCATGGCAGCAACACAAAGAGTTCTTTGCAGAAGGAATTCTGAGGAGGATGAGATCCACAAAATGGGTAGCTTTTTTTCTCGAACTTCAGTTGATGGTATGGTGTTTGATCCTATCTTCATCCATTTGGTCCAGTTTCACGACAAGGAAAGCTAATTAAATCAAAGGCCTCGGTTGAGTTTGCTTTCTCATAGACCGTTCTGAATTGTCAGTTTGGAACTAGGTCTCTAAGTAAAAGTTCAAAACTTTGGTCAACCTGGATACACTTTAGGCTAATCGGATTTCGTAACTGGGCCCAGACATGCCGACATTATAATCTGACCGAATAGCACCACAGATACCATAAAATACCGTAATTTGATAACGTAAATGGCTTGCTGAATATTTCCTCATGGCAATATGCATAGAGGTGGAAATGGAGCAGGTTATCACCCCAGTAATTATAAAGCTACCTACCTAAGGCGATTTGATAGATCGAAGAATTAAAATATACTTCTGCTAAACAGTCAAGTTGTTTTCGTAAACAAACACAACATCTCGACGGATTATTAGCCGGACAAAGCGAAAGGGGCACGATTTACACTTTCAATCTCTCGGCAACCGCCCTTGATCAGTGATTCTCGCTAGCCCCAGATTAAATGCATTGGCTTTGATGTGAGATGTGTAGTATCACATGTACAGAAACGTGATGTATGCTAGGATTTTTCGTGTTGAGCTTGCATCGCCTGCATTTGCGTCACCAGTGCAAAATAAACACTAAATATACTGTTATTAACAACTATATCGATGTGAGCCGCTGAAATTGTGTCCAATGCAGCGTATAATTTTGCTAAACTATAAATCACTTTGCACCGTACCACTCACTACTCACAGTTTCACTTGGTCGATGAAGTTTCCAAGAATTTGTATCGTATGCCTTTCTTCGCAGTTTGCGGGGAAGACGAATTAAACTTGAAATTTAAACCTGACACACTTGTCTCTTGTTTACTGAGAATCGTTTTGCAGCTTTCTTGGAAAACCCGAGAGACACTTGTTGGTACCAGGTCCTTATCAGCCAGGGGATCGTCGTGCCGTGTTTTTTTGAGTTGTCTAAGCAAAAGTCAAAATGACTTTTACGTAACAAGACATAAGTTATTACTGAAAATGGCTTTGTATAAGCAAGTTTCTGCCATATACAAAACGGCAGCGTTTCTTTTAAATCAATTGGTTTTTCGGAGTTAAAAAATTCCTTTTCAGCAAACCAAACTTATAGATTGCGTTTTGAGCAATCTATGGTTTTAGAGTTACATGAATCTAAATCCGTTTGTCAAGTTGAGTCTTGTTTTTTTTGGCAAACTAGCTAGTGTAGTAGATCGATAGCACACGGTTGTCATGGCAGCAACACAAAGAGTTCTTTGCAGAAGGAATTCTGAGGAGGATGAGATCCACAAAATGGGTAGCTTTTTTTCTCGAACTTCAGTTGATGGTATGGTGTTTGATCCTATCTTCATCCATTTGGTCCAGTTTCACGACAAGGAAAGCTAATTAAATCAAAGGCCTCGGTTGAGTTTGCTTTCTCATAGACCGTTCTGAATTGTCAGTTTGGAACTAGGTCTCTAAGTAAAAGTTCAAAACTTTGGTCAACCTGGATACACTTTAGGCTAATCGGATTTCGTAACTGGGCCCAGACATGCCGACATTATAATCTGACCGAATAGCCCCACAGATACCATAAAATACCGTAATTTGATAACGTAAATGGCTTGCTGAATATTTCCTCATGGCAATATGCATAGAGGTGGAAATGGAGCAGGTTATCACCCCAGTAATTATAAAGCTACCTACCTAAGGCGATTTGATAGATCGAAGAATTAAAATATACTTCTGCTAAACAGTCAAGTTGTTTTCGTAAACAAACACAACATCTCGACGGATTATTAACCGGACAAAGCGAAAGGGGCACGATTTACACTTTTAATCTCTCGGCAACCGCCCTTGATCAGTGATTCTCGCTAGCCCCAGATTAAATGCATTGGCTTTGATGTGAAATGTGTAGTATCACATGTACAGAAACGTGATGTATGCTAGGATTTTTCGTGTTGAGCTTGCATCGCCTGCATTTGTGTCACCAGTGCAAAATAAACACTAAATATACTGTTATTAACAACTATATCGATGTGAGCCGCTGAAATTGTGTCCAATGCAGCGTATAATTTTGCTAAACTATAAATCACTTTGCACCGTACCACTCACTACTCACAGTTTCACTTGGTCGATGAAGTTTCCAAGAATTTGTATCGTATGCCTTTCTTCGCAGTTTGCGGGGAAGACGAATTAAACTTGAAATTTAAACCTGACACACTTGTCTCTTGTTTACTGAGAATCGTTTTGCAGCTTTCTTGGAAAACCCGAGAGACACTTGTTGGTACCAGGTCCTTATCAGCCAGGGGATCGTCGTGCCGTGTTTTTTTGAGTTGTCTAAGCAAAAGTCAAAATGACTTTTACGTAACAAGACATAAGTTATTACTGAAAATGGCTTTGTATAAGCAAGTTTCTGCCATATACAAAACGGCAGCGTTTCTTTTAAATCAATTGGTTTTTCGGAGTTAAAAAATTCCTTTTCAGCAAACCAAACTTATAGATTGCGTTTTGAGCAATCTATGGTTTTAGAGTTACATGAATCTAAATCCGTTTGTCAAGTTGAGTCTTGTTTTTTTTGGCAAACTAGCTAGTGTAGTAGATCGATAGCACACGGTTGTCATGGCAGCAACACAAAGAGTTCTTTGCAGAAGGAATTCTGAGGAGGATGAGATCCACAAAATGGGTAGCTTTTTTTCTCGAACTTCAGTTGATGGTATGGTGTTTGATCCTATCTTCATCCATTTGGTCCAGTTTCACGACAAGGAAAGCTAATTAAATCAAAGGCCTCGGTTGAGTTTGCTTTCTCATAGACCGTTCTGAATTGTCAGTTTGGAACTAGGTCTCTAAGTAAAAGTTCAAAACTTTGGTCAACCTGGATACACTTTAGGCTAATCGGATTTCGTAACTGGGCCCAGACATGCCGACATTATAATCTGACCGAATAGCCCCACAGATACCATAAAATACCGTAATTTGATAACGTAAATGGCTTGCTGAATATTTCCTCATGGCAATATGCATAGAGGTGGAAATGGAGCAGGTTATCACCCCAGTAATTATAAAGCTACCTACCTAAGGCGATTTGATAGATCGAAGAATTAAAATATACTTCTGCTAAACAGTCAAGTTGTTTTCGTAAACAAACACAACATCTCGACGGATTATTAACCGGACAAAGCGAAAGGGGCACGATTTACACTTTTAATCTCTCGGCAACCGCCCTTGATCAGTGATTCTCGCTAGCCCCAGATTAAATGCATTGGCTTTGATGTGAAATGTGTAGTATCACATGTACAGAAACGTGATGTATGCTAGGATTTTTCGTGTTGAGCTTGCATCGCCTGCATTTGTGTCACCAGTGCAAAATAAACACTAAATATACTGTTATTAACAACTATATCGATGTGAGCCGCTGAAATTGTGTCCAATGCAGCGTATAATTTTGCTAAACTATAAATCACTTTGCACCGTACCACTCACTACTCACAGTTTCACTTGGTCGATGAAGTTTCCAAGAATTTGTATCGTATGCCTTTCTTCGCAGTTTGCGGGGAAGACGAATTAAACTTGAAATTTAAACCTGACACACTTGTCTCTTGTTTACTGAGAATCGTTTTGCAGCTTTCTTGGAAAACCCGAGAGACACTTGTTGGTACCAGGTCCTTATCAGCCAGGGGATCGTCGTGCCGTGTTTTTTTGAGTTGTCTAAGCAAAAGTCAAAATGACTTTTACGTAACAAGACATAAGTTATTACTGAAAATGGCTTTGTATAAGCAAGTTTCTGCCATATACAAAACGGCAGCGTTTCTTTTAAATCAATTGGTTTTTCGGAGTTAAAAAATTCCTTTTCAGCAAACCAAACTTATAGATTGCGTTTTGAGCAATCTATGGTTTTAGAGTTACATGAATCTAAATCCGTTTGTCAAGTTGAGTCTTGTTTTTTTTGGCAAACTAGCTAGTGTAGTAGATCGATAGCACACGGTTGTCATGGCAGCAACACAAAGAGTTCTTTGCAGAAGGAATTCTGAGGAGGATGAGATCCACAAAATGGGTAGCTTTTTTTCTCGAACTTCAGTTGATGGTATGGTGTTTGATCCTATCTTCATCCATTTGGTCCAGTTTCACGACAAGGAAAGCTAATTAAATCAAAGGCCTCGGTTGAGTTTGCTTTCTCATAGACCGTTCTGAATTGTCAGTTTGGAACTAGGTCTCTAAGTAAAAGTTCAAAACTTTGGTCAACCTGGATACACTTTAGGCTAATCGGATTTCGTAACTGGGCCCAGACATGCCGACATTATAATCTGACCGAATAGCCCCACAGATACCATAAAATACCGTAATTTGATAACGTAAATGGCTTGCTGAATATTTCCTCATGGCAATATGCATAGAGGTGGAAATGGAGCAGGTTATCACCCCAGTAATTATAAAGCTACCTACCTAAGGCGATTTGATAGATCGAAGAATTAAAATATACTTCTGCTAAACAGTCAAGTTGTTTTCGTAAACAAACACAACATCTCGACGGATTATTAACCGGACAAAGCGAAAGGGGCACGATTTACACTTTCAATCTCTCGGCAACCGCCCTTGATCAGTGATTCTCGCTAGCCCCAGATTAAATGCATTGGCTTTGATGTGAAATGTGTAGTATCACATGTACAGAAACGTGATGTATGCTAGGATTTTTCGTGTTGAGCTTGCATCGCCTGCATTTGTGTCACCAGTGCAAAATAAACACTAAATATACTGTTATTAACAACTATATCGATGTGAGCCGCTGAAATTGTGTCCAATGCAGCGTATAATTTTGCTAAACTATAAATCACTTTGCACCGTACCACTCACTACTCACAGTTTCACTTGGTCGATGAAGTTTCCAAGAATTTGTATCGTATGCCTTTCTTCGCAGTTTGCGGGGAAGACGAATTAAACTTGAAATTTAAACCTGACACACTTGTCTCTTGTTTACTGAGAATCGTTTTGCAGCTTTCTTGGAAAACCCGAGAGACACTTGTTGGTACCAGGTCCTTATCAGCCAGGGGATCGTCGTGCCGTGTTTTTTTGAGTTGTCTAAGCAAAAGTCAAAATGACTTTTACGTAACAAGACATAAGTTATTACTGAAAATGGCTTTGTATAAGCAAGTTTCTGCCATATACGAAACGGCAGCGTTTCTTTTAAATCAATTGGTTTTTCGGAGTTAAAAAATTCCTTTTCAGCAAACCAAACTTATAGATTGCGTTTTGAGCAATCTATGGTTTTAGAGTTACATGAATCTAAATCCATTTGTCAAGTTGAGTCTTGTTTTTTTTGGCAAACTAGCTAGTGTAGTAGATCGATAGCACACGGTTGTCATGGCAGCAACACAAAGAGTTCTTTGCAGAAGGAATTCTGAGGAGGATGAGATCCACAAAATGGGTAGGTTTTTTTTGGAACTTCAGTTGATGGTATGGTGTTTCTGAAATGATGGAGCGATTTTCGTATGACCTTGAAAAAAGGTTTCGGTAAGTGTTCGTTCTTTGTTTCATCAGCCAATGGATGAAAAGATCAAAACATGGCTCTTTGTTTTCCCGCCAAAGAAACCCTAATATGGAGAAGGCATTGTTCGATTGGCCAATCGTGTTGTAGTATGACGTCAAAACGAAGTATCGGTTGATTTCTAGAAAGTTCTTGGGCATGAAGTTTTTTCACCTGAGCGTTCGCTCAACCAATGAAAAGCCAGACGCGTTTGTCTGTCCGTTCGATAAACCAATCAAATCGCTCTATTTCCGGTAGTTTGTCGTTTCTGTTTTGTTCGCGCGCTTTCATTTCAAGGTCATACGAAAATCGATCTATAACGAAAAAAGGGGAATTGAAGCAAGAATTAAGAAAATGAAAGATCGTTGAGCCTTAAAGATATAAAATTTATATAATGATCAAGTCCCAGTAAGGTAATTATGCAATCCACTAAATGATTATTCATGCATTCCTCCCCTTAAAAATGCCATTTTAGTGTTCATCCATTTAGCACTTTCAGACTGTGCTTAGCTGACACTATTATGTACACAAAGTTCTAAATTTTGGGTCTGTGGATGAAACTCCTACGTTCGCGTGATGAGCAGCCTTTATCGATTTTGAATTATTTTAAATGTACGCAAAAAATGTAAATAAAAGGTGCGACTATTTAAAATGACGCGTCTTTAGCATTACTTAAAGCAGCAGCTGTTCTTTTAATGATCTGAAATATATCTATATATAGTCCGAATTTCCGAGTCTCTCGGGTCATGGTTTTGCCACCATTGAATAAGAAATGTATACAGCTATTTCTAGAAAGGTTGTCGGAAAAAATGTGCACGCGACAATCCCGAAAGGTAAAATGGGATACGATCGAGGCACTGTTCCTGACGACTGTAGCTGTCGAACCTACTTTTGTTGCTTTCCGTTAGCACTCGCAAACACATTTTCATGGCCTTTCGTGCAGTTCTTTCAAATTTCTCTGAAGAACAGTGAACTCAAAACCACCCACAATGCCTTTCGGGATTGTCGCGTGCACTTTTTCCGACAACCTTTCTCGAAATAGCTGTATATCAATATATAAAGGTTTTACTACCATTATCCACCTGGAGAAAGCGACTTAACTGAAAACTAACCGCATGGAACGCCCTTCCGCTTTTTCTCGGAAACACAGGATTGACCTTTAAATGCCCAGAATAACCTAACTGCAACCTGGGACGCCAGACCTTAGAACGATTAAGTCAAGTAAAAGTTTTATGCATTAACTTTTCTTTCTTAAACATAACACACATACGTGGGCCTGAATCATTATTTAACTTTGATTAACTGGGTGCATAGTCTACCCCACATCCCAGGAAATTCCGGATTTACTGCAATTCAGTTCGTTTCATTTACAATGTAAATGCACGGCGGGTTTTCAAGCCACTTGAACGGTTCTTGAATCTTATCTGAGATCATTATCAGTAGCTGGGCAAAGTCCCATATGAATATTTATTTCAAGCGCCCTATATGACTCCGCTTATTGCTTAAGTTATCGATAAAGATCCAAGGAGTTATCTGTTGCCTTATTGAGGTATACACAAGTATACAACAGCCTTCTGTAAAGGCTGACACTCGCAGTTTCCTAGTTAATTTTGCGGCATACGTGTCTCAGGGTTCAATGAGAAGACAACTTTTGTAAGCTGCTATATATAATGAAACTAACGCTGAGACTGTCCCAAGTGTTAGATTATATCGAATGTGCTGTTTTTTTGTCTACTTCTTAAACCTGAAATGTCATAGTATCAGGCGGCAGCGATCTGAACTGAAGATCTTTTCCACCGAACTGGTCTATCTAGTCAATAGAAATTCGTTCAACGTTCAAAGTTCAATTCACCCTTCGTTGCAACTCTCTACAGTTAAGCTATCCTTGGACATTTGAGTAGTAAAAGCAAGGAGTGTGGTTGTCGACATGTGCGGTGTTATATTTATGCACCTATCAATGTTAAGCCTCAGGGTGGAGGGAGGGGGGGCAGACCCAGGGGAATTTGACATTTTAATGGCAGCCAGAGTCAAATTCCCCACCCCCAGGCACCTACCAAATGTCAATTTCCCGCCTCTGGGGTAACTTTTTCTAACAGAGTTAGGACTTAATAATTGACAGGTTGGAAAGGATATGTCTTTTACAACCTCACATAGAAACAGAAACAGAAGGAACGAAGACTTCTATTTATAAACATTCGATCATACAATGAAAGAAGTGATGGTTCATATATACCGAAAAATAAAACAGATTTCCTCACCATTCTTTCGCTCATGTTGTCTTGTTACTTTCAAGAAAAGCAGAGGTCATTTACCTCTGGTGACTTTTGGGTATTACCAAGATGGCAGGTCACTCATTTCCAGTTTCTCTCGGTCTTCCAAGATGGCGGCCATGTCAAATTCCCGACCCTGGGGAAGGCACGCTCAGTCAATTTCCCGTGGGTAGCCCGCTCCCCCCCACCCTGGGGCTTAACATTGATAGGTGTATTACATCGACTCCGGTTACGCTTCTACAGGTTGACTGGACCAAGAGAGGATATCCTTTCTTGACGTCAAATGCAATATTTAAAAAGAGTATTTCTTAGAATAACAATATGGTAACAATAATCAGAATAACGTATTCCAATGAAGACTAAAACGGTGTTAAGTTGTTTGACTGAACGGGGGCCCACCGAGCGTTTCCTCTGCCGCAAGCATTCAAATCGCACCATGTAAGAGAATTCAAGACAGTCTTGGATTCTGGAAACCAGTCTTCGTAAGTCTGTGGAACTTGGATTCTGGATTTCAATCGTTATATGTGGGATCCTGGATTCATATCATTGGCCTGTATTTCGGAATCCAAGCAAAAATTGCTTGGATTCCGGAATCCGGATTCCCTTATATGAGGCGAATTCAAAGCTTCTCCACCAGTCTTTGAAGATTTTGCAAGTAACAATTTATCTGCGCACAATTTAGTTGAATTGTTCCACCGAGAAATAGTACATTCAGGTGAATAAAATTTGCCAGCGGACATCCAGTGTGGAGGGCCACTATTCCAACGATGTGTAAGTCTTGAATTTCCACAAAATAATCACCCACAGGGTCTTGATTGCCAAGGATAGTCCACCGATACGCAAAACACATGGGATAAAACTTGAAAGCAAACCTGAGAACCTGCAAAATACTATGTCCCACTGATTAAACCAAATGCTTTAGCTGGGCTAGACCTATACATTGTGACTCTGTTGTTAATGAGTAGCCTTAAATTCAGTCAACATTCTAGCTTTTTCGTTAAAAGTCAGCGGTGCGCTATAAAACTTAAATAGAATGGACATCTTATATTCCGTACACCAAATAGAGCACGGCCTTAAGCGCTTCTCGTGAGAAGCTCGTCGGGGTTGACTGGGATGATTAACCTCTCGGCCGCAAGAAGAGCTATTTCGGTGAGCACAGAGAACGAATCGAAGGACTCGTGTCGCTGAAAACACTGAACAAATCATTGTAGGCTTCTCTCCTTGACAGGCTATTCTTAACTCCTTCTATAAAATAGAAGACCGAAGAGGTTGATTGCGTTTCCCGTCTGGTCCAAAGACTGACCAACCATTTTAAGGTAAATGTGTCCACAGAGAAGTAAGATATTTTCAAGTATCACGTCGTTAAAAAGGCTCACTTGGGTTAAGTAATTCTCAGGACAAGAAACCAAACCGCGGGGGTAGCCAGATGAAGGTAGAAACTGATTGTCTTTTCTTGTGCATCAAAATTCTGCCACCCCAAAAATGCCAATGATACATTCGGTTGCGTGCCAAGATCTATCACTAAAACTGTTTCACATTGATTGCTGCTAGCGCATTCTATGGCCATGTCGAAGGTAAGAGTGGTTTTGACGACTCCTCCTTTGTTATTCCAGATCGCGTAGGATTTTATTAGTGAACATCCTGGGAAGTTGGTGGATCGTATCATCCCGTAGAATTTTGCTCGTGGCAGTCGTTGCAGCACCTTAGTGAAACAGTGAGAAAGGGAGCTTGTCTTAACTCAGATAATGACAGATTTGCAACGGAATCGGAAGGTTCGCCTAATGTACGACTGCGAGAAGTCTCTTATTTTTTCATTTCTTCTCTCGTGCGTTTCGCTTGATCGACTGGTCACGGAGAAGCAAGAGAGACGAACTGCTGCTTTTATAAAAATGTTCTTAATGGCCACTTTTTTCGCCATGCGCTGGAAGTTAAAATCGTAAGACTGAAGTCAAGACGAAGTTGAAAATAGAAAATGAACAGAACGAATCACATCAAGTGACCTAGCTGGAAACCTCTTAACCACGAGTGAATTAAGAACAGAGCTTATGAAATCACAGCTTTGACACCTGATTCCTACACGAGTGTTGTAAGATTGCTGTAGATATATAAAATTCACAAGGCGAAATACGTAGCAAGACAATTTTTTGTCCTTCGGACTTAAAGAAGGGATTTTTTCCTGGATTTATGGTGGTCTTGTTGTAGATGTTATAAAAGAAAGATAAAAAGAAAATCTACTGCAAAATCAAATTTGTTGAACAAATAAATATTGAGAAAAAGTTGATCGCATTCTCGAGTGTTTTCATTTTAATCGATAAACGGCCGGGCTTTATAAACTGTAGCTTTTTCTTGTAGAGCACAAGAAATTGTTATTAAAGGGATTCAATTCTGAGCTGAAATTTAATTCAGTATTATTCTCAGTCATCTTCACTCATTCTTTTGTTCTAATATGTTTAAAAGGAAAAAAATCATGCAATTGTCACGAAGAGTAACGAGCGAGATCAACGTTGGGGATTTTTCGACAAAATAGAGTCGGTGCGTATAATGGAGTATTTTTAAACAGAACTGAACTATTATCTTGAAGTTTTCTTCGAATCCTAATATGTTTTTAGGTTTTGAAGGTAACCAAAAAATCGTGATTCAGATCAGCACTCTACCCCTTCTATATTTAAACAACAAATTACCCACAATTCCTTGAATTACTCTGGTGAAGGGCTAACGCTAAAAAAACGTTAGCTTTTCAGTCTCTTTACGGCAGCAAATTCACCGTCTTCTGAACACAGTTCATCATGATGAGAATTTTGTGTTTCACTACCCCACGCACGCAGTACCTCAGTTTCTTTTAACAGGGTTTAAGTCTCAATATCCACATACAGATTCTCCACACTGATCTTCACACATTTCCTTGAAGAACTACTTGAGGGAATTTGTTAAACATCAAAGGATTTTTTTCTCTTAGGTGTTCATTTTATTAATTCTCATAACCATTTCTCTTGATTATCTCTTGTCATTGTTAAGAGAAAATTGATTATGGTCACTTCTTGTACTTACAGAGTCAAGACTAACTACTTTACACTTAAAGTTTTACTGAACATCATCAACGCTATACTGGGCTGATACCTCATGCTTGCCTGCGAAAGAGCGATTCTTACAAAAAGCTTAACACCAGATGTTCCTAAGAGAACTATTTACTTTAAAACATTCGAGTGAACTTTCTATCAATTCAGAAATTAAAAACAAAAGGGATAAATCTTATCTTTACTTAGTATCGGCTATTAATCTCGTACCCAGATCTCTTGTTTACAAAGTCGAAGGCGAGATCCGGTGCGATCTCCTGTCAGGAATGTGACAGGTGATGAATCGCCCCATGTAAAGGAATCCGGATTCCGGAATCCGGGAAATTTTTGCAATACTCACGTCATTCGATCACAATCTAGCCAATCAAAAACTCACGAAGGAGAAATTCTGCGAATAAGTTAGAAGTGCAAGTGTTGTTAAGGAATTTTAAGTGAACCAAGAATCAAGGAAAACGCTTTTGACCCTCTCGGCGAGGTTTTTATTGTTTTGATCGTAAGTTTGATCAGAAAGATGACTGGCAGAAAAAGAGCATTGCTGGAGTTTTGGCGACTTTTCTTCAATGGTAAGTAAACGAGTTACTTTAATATTATATTACCTTATTACGTTTGAAGAAGAGCAAATCTTTGTAATGTAGCCGAGCGATGACTCTTGTGGATCGTTTCTTGGTGGAACGAAAGCAGGCAATGAGCGCAATGATGCCATCAGACTCAAGAATTTATGCTTAGTTATAGAGCTTTTAAACATACACAAATGTTAGTGCAATCAAAGAAGCCTTTTCTTACACTAAGCTTCTGCACTTAATTTTGTTTGCGTACTGGCTTGTCCTAGAACAAAAAGGTACTGGCCAAGCTGCAGAATTTATTTATTTAGTGAAGCTTGTTCATTAGTTTAATTTTTTTTCTTTTAAAGTTTAAAGCTTGTGAAGTTTTGTGCAGAGAAAACACAAGTTGACTGAGGTCCAAGTGAGTTTTCGTATTAACTATAAGTTTACCATTTATAACAGGTTTGACTGAAGCAGAAGAATCAAGGAATGAAGATCTAGACTTCAAAGAGAAAAATTAAGAAAGAGTAAAGAATAAAAAGAATGTAAAAAAAGGAATAAAGAGAGTTTTCTGAGAGTCAGATTGTGCTTCTCCTGGTAATGAAGCTATGAGAAAACGTCAAGTCGTTGATACCTTTTTACCAGCAGCCATCGATTGTGTTACTTACTTATTTTCTCTTTTCACATTAATTTTGATTATTCTTGTATACTGGTAAATGCAATAAAATAGCTCTTGTGAGCTGAGATGAGAATGGGTCAAGCTTTTAAAGGTCCATAATAATAAAGGCTACCTTTTATTAGACAGTGAAGAGGGTTTGGACCTCTGATAAGACTCTGTATTGCACTCTCTTCAGTGAATGTGATTTTTCTTTGGCTCTTTGGTAAAGGGTCTTATTGATCAATCATTTATCTTATCTAACAGCTTCCAAGTCTTGTCATCACTTCATAGTAAAATTGTTACCCCTTTAGTTCTCTCACTTCTTTAATTTAAATGTCAGTTTGAAGACAACTTGCAATTTGGGATGAACAGTAATTTCTCTCTTGGGCAAGGGGAGACATGTACATTAGTTAAATTACTTAAACAAATAAATAAGTATTATGGTTCTCATAAAGGAAAAATACTAAACAACCACTTCACTTTTTGAGCCTAATATGTAAAATGTACTCAAAATCAATTTATTATTTTAAATATTACATTGAGCTGAATTTGGAAGATTTTTTTCTTGGGTAAGACCCACTTATATTGGTTCAGTGATTATTTATTATTCTTGTTAACCGTGTATAAATACAGTACAATTTCTTGATCAGTTGGGCAACAGTTAGGTAACAATTTTAACGAACATAAAAAACGTTTTACTTTTGGAGACATTATCAGTTGGCTGGTGAAAGAGGAAATATCAGGAAGCCAAACTCAAGAACACAATCAAACAAAGTGAAGTGCCCCACTACATGTTCATACTGTGAAAGACCTTGAACCTAGATTTGCAGTCTAGTACTTTATTAGTAAATCTGATTACAATAGCTGGATAGTGGAAGAAAGAAGAGAAACCTCAATGAATTTTTTCTTGTTCTTACAGTTCTTATAGTGAAACCTAGCTAGCGAAACAAAGTGAGAGGAATAACAGAAATTAATAGTCGATCATTCAAGGAAAAATAAAGATAAATATCAAAGTGTTCCTTTAACGCTAACACTGATATGAGATGCCCGGCTGATCACATGTTGATAAGCCGTCGTTCATTTCTTTTTACGCTTGAACATGCAAACATTCGAATGAAAGAACTGTTCTGCTTCGAACGTGCATTTTCTTTTGTTCATAGCAAAAAATATAAGAAAAATTACAAAACTATAAACGAGAACTGAATAAAGTATGAAATAATCTGCGTTTACTTTAAATGGGAACCTTAAATATTCAGAATCCACCTTAAAAATCGCCAAAATGTGAGGATATTTTGAAAATCCTTTTGCAAATGATACTAATTTAGGAGAGACGCTTCGTTCGTGCGTCTTCTTTTGTTCATAGCAAAAAATATAAGAAAAATTACAAAACACGAGAACTGAGTAAAGTATGAAATAATCTACCTTTACTTTAAATGGGAACCTTAAATATTCAGAATCCACCTTAAAAATCGCCAAAATGTGAGGATGTTTTGAAGATCCTTTTGTAAACGATACTAGTTTAGATCCCAGACCTTTCCCGTCTCTGCACATGCGCACACGTTATTCAGAGCTGTCTACTTGACCAGATCTCGCCTTCGGCTTCGTAAACAAGAGATCTGGGCACGAGATTAATATAGCCTAATTTAATCTTAAGATTTCTACTGAGGACTTTTGTCGCTTTGTTTACCGGAGTTGACGTTTAAAACTGCAACTTCTCCCGTGCGCCATATCCACCCCGCATGCGCAGTAATTTCTTCAACACTTCGTCAGTGTGAGGCAGCGCTTGCTCCAGAGCGGAGAACTGGGCACGACACAGTTTACGCCTTTCCTGGATATCCTTCTTTTCTTTCAAAAACTCAACCAAGTCTTCTTTTTCCAAGGCGTGCTCAAGGTCATCCACTAGTTGAGTGATGAAAAAATGAAGAATGCAGCGGGGGACTGTATCGCACACGTTCATTTTGATCACGTTGAAACAGCGGACTACATTCTTTTTGACCCTCTTTATATCTTCGACCTCCTGAGAAATAGAAATACACATGTTGAATTCATCTTAGTTCAACTGACTCTCCAAGGGCCAGGCATACTCCCTTTACCCGTTGCTACAACCAGGGACAAAAGTAGTTGACACACTTGTTTAAAATGGTGCTTTTATCAAACATTTAATTCATTTATTATTTCATTCCTTTTAAACGCTGTAAATCTCCTCATTTGAATCAACGTTGTCTAAAGTAAAAGAAAGACTTGAGGGTCCAAATTACAACATTGATTTTGGGGGGAAGGGGTGGGGGTAGACAGGGGAAGAGGTTAGGTACGTCCACTATGTAAAAATGGGCCATTTTACGGAAGTGTCTCAACACTTTTGTCCCTCATTGTAGCTCAAAAGAGCCTCACATCAAAATCGAAGAAAAATACCGTTTTTTGTTCCGTAAACAATATCATACTTTCAACCATGTCAAAGGACTCCTTGATAGGTTTGAGTAGGATGGTCACTCGATAGCATTTCATCCAAAGACATAAAAGTAAACTATAGGTTTTTATACACAGATTCAAACGTTAAAAACAGTTATGACAATGTGCAAAGGTAAATTACTTCAAAAGAGGTTTTATTTGAATTGAATTGATTGGTCACACAAGGGTTCTGTACGCAGGCTCGAAAGATGGAGAGGGCGGTTCAGATTACTCGTCTTATCTCAATGCATGAATGTTTTTGAACTACTGAAAGCTTACCTTATAATTTCCTCGTGAATTTCGGCATTCAATCTCTTCCATCAGTGCACTGGGGTAAAGCTTTTTCGTGAGGTGCTTCAAGTGGGACATTGTCCTGGACGTCATGCAAGGGTGGGTCTTGCCATTATGGGCGGGCGTAGTTTCCCATGCACTTAGCTCATCCGGAAACGGGACGGCAGCGAACACCAAATCAGTACTTTTCTTCTGCATCTCAAGAAACTGCTGAATGAACTGAAAGGTCTGCTCTCGTTTCCTATCGAAAATCTTGCTCACCACCTTCGCTTCGACTGCTTGCTTGAGAGTTGGGAAATTGGACAAACTTTTTTCGATTGCATCTTGCACTATTTCCCGTAGAGTTTGTTCCACGTTGTTGACAAGAGCTTCGGATATGGGAATAAGTTGATCCACTGGACTTTGCACTTGTCCAGCTATTTGAACGGTCGAAGCCTTCCTTCCTATAAAGAGATGCAATTGGAGGGGTTTGCATGTATAATCAAAGCCAGATTTAAGTCGAAGCTCGCTTTATCTCAAATATCTCGAACTTTAGTAAACTAAGCAGTTAAAAACCGAGTGGAAAACGCTATTACAAAGGCTAAAGTTGTACGCAGTGTATAAAAACGAATCAGTTTTATATTTCAATTACAGTTACGAGCAAGAAAAGTCTACTATTCCCTGTTTTCAAACTGAGGGAGAAAAGGTACCAGTCTGTGTATCTCCGATTGAACTCCAAACAAAGGACAGTCCACATAGTCAGAAAAAGTGTACTGAGCTTTACAAGTCTTCAACTTGGTGTTAATCGAGCCAATGGAGGATGTTAGCATCGACAACGAGTACGAGTTCTAGAACGAGATCATTCTCGACCCCAGTGCTTACGGGTTTGGGAATGCGCCCGTAAGCTCTGGGAAACTCTGCGCCGGAGTAGCCAAAATTTGGCTATTTGGGCCTCACAGCGCATGCTCTTTGATCCAACGCAAACTTGCTTCTTTTATATCTGCTTCATCGCGGAGTGTTGTGTTGCTTCGGTATTAGAACGGAAGAAATTCAGTTAACGGCCGTGAAGAATTTTCAGGTATCCAAGGCTCTTGTGGTAACTGCTGAGAAAATACCGTTAAACGTTCCCAATCACAGATTGAGACTTGAAGTTTGCGTATGCTTGGCAGTTGATTAATATTTCTGTGGACTACTTCACGAGGCGGTAAGTGAAACCCAAACGGCTTGTTAAAATAAACGTATGGAAATTCCAATAAAACTTTCCAAAATATGAATTTAGCGTCCTTTTATTTATGTTTGTTCATCAACATTAACACTTCAGCGAAGCTGCTTTGAAATGTGATATCGTGAGAAAAGAAGAGAACTATAAATATCTAGTCGCATTGTACACGTATCACTTTTACTTTTTCTGGTTTTTTTTTTCTTGGAAGTCTGTTTTTGGGCAATTTACGACAAGAAGCTGAAGTTTTCATTCATACTCGGCTACTTCGTGTGAACAAGATAACGTGGAAGTCGAAGAAAAATCAGCAATGTGTCACGCTTCTTAACTTATAGCTGGCAAAGATGTCGGTGTATTTTTATTTTATTTTTTTTTCGCATTCAAATCTTTTTCTGGTTCACGGTTCAATTTTCGATATTTAGCTAAGCATTTTTATTTGAAAATTGGAAAATCTAGTAATTCTGCCTAATTAGTCGTTCATATCAAGAATCGGCCGGCCGTGTTTACTTCAACATGTCTAGGGAAAAAACCCGCTCACACGCCAGACACGCCGCACGTTCAACCGCTCTCGTGCAAACTTGAATAGACCAATCAGAAACACTTTTATTGTTTTTTGCTGAAACTAATCAGAGACAAATCTTGCTCCAAGGTTCCCCAGAGCTCTTGATCCCTCTCCTCTACACGCGCAGAAGAGCTCTGGGTCGAGATTGGAACGAGATCAGCGATTTTGCGTACTGCGCATCCGTTCTGCGCATCTCCACGTTTTCAAGTCGTCCTGTGAAGTTACACTACGACGAGCCCTTACCAAAACCTCGAAGTGGGCAGAACGACTGGGAAGAGCTGTTTTTCAAAGGTAAATTCCGATCGTTTAATGCAGTTTCTTTTCGTTTCTAGCCTCTCTTTATCATCTTGAACATTCCTTATATTATGTTTTATGTAAAAAAATGCTTTTAAAGTCGAGGAAAAGCAACCGAACGCGATGTTTCCTACACAGAGTAAATTTGCATTTACCCGGGAAAGTTTCATGTCTCTCCCCAAGCCTCACAGGCTCATGAAATAACCCCGAAAATTGTCATTATTTGGTCGAAAATATCCCAACAGTCGAAGATATCAATAAAGAATACTTACTTCTTTATCCAGCGTGGTTGTGTTGAATTTGATGGGTTTTAGCGTCGAATCTTCGATACTTTCCATGCTCAAATACAGGATGATCTGTGCTGTTTACATCATATAAAGCACAAAATTCTTCTTCGTCCAAAAAACCTTCCAATATGTAACTGAGTAACAAGCAGTCTTGAACGTTTTTTAGAGTCATTCTTTGTTTTCGAAATTGTTGTGGAAGCGCTACCTCGACTCAAATATTTTCTATAAACTCGAACTCTGTGTCATCGCTAACATAGAAAGCTGAGAAAACGACTTCGAGTACGAGTACGGCTTGAGGTCGTTCTCGTACTCGTACTCGTTGTTGATGCTAACAGGTACAGCTTTTAATTTCAAAAACTGGAAAATTTGCAAAGAAATATAAGGGTTGGCGGGCACTTCTTTCCAGGCGTCAATATAATTCCTAGTAAAGTTTGGAGATTTTAAAAGGCGGTTCATTCATTATTGCCCCAAAAAACACCAACTTGAGGATTTGGTAAACGCTCGGTATGTTTCTGATTTTGAGTGTTTGGTTTAATACATTTACTACTTTTGGGTGCGATTCAGGGGTAAGGTCAGGGTATCAGTTATAGAACCTTTAGCCACACCAGTTTACCTGCGCTAGAGGTGAAAACGCGACAGCAGTGATCAACTGTCGCTTGTTCCGGTTTTAGTCTTTGATGCGCTTACAAGATATTATTTCGCGAACGACATGACAAACGAGTAGTTAATACCTGGGACTTGGTATGGCACTGTCCGCCATCCTTGATATGACTCATAGAGTAATTTCTGTAGCAGCTGGCTGTTTTCACTGCTGTCACCCAGAGGAGCTGCCACGCCCTCGAGTTTCCTTTGTTGTTTTCTTATCTCATCGTCACTACGCATGACCAGAGGGTCTACCTAGAGTAAGGAGGAAACAAACCAAAAATCAAGCAATAACAACAATAACTTATTTAAACAACAAGACCAACATCAAAAAAATATTGAACTGGAGAAATTAAGCTAAGGGGTATATCCAGGTGATCTGTGACGTCATTGCGGGGGCCTGGGGAAAGAAATTTTAATGCCGTATCCCATAAACCAAAGCTGACGGGAACAGATTGAATTGAATTGAATTGGTGCGCGCGTTGGTTTATGGGATACGGCATTAAAATTACTTTCCCCAGGCCCCCGCAATGACGTCACAGATCACCTGGTTAAATATTAAATTAACAATAAACCAGATCAGAAGGCAAAGTATTTTCTTCCAGATAAGGCAAGTAGCAAGTAAAGTATGAAAACGCTTGGGAACTGGAATGGACTAAGCGGTCTCCACCTTGCCCGGGTCCTTATTGGGCGAGGGGTGAGGGGTGGAACGAGAGGAAGTAAGGGAAACAGTATACAGGAGGGAGTTCTCCAACCTTATCATTCCTCATCTTTAATCGGAAAGGTGCTAGGGGGAAGTAAAAATCAAATCCGCTTTTTAAACATAACAAGGGTCTGGAAGGGGGCTAGGTTGCAAATGACCCGCACTTTGTCAGCTAAATTCTAGATAATTTGCTAGTTGTCAATTAAAACTTTGGTATGTATTCTAATAGCTGCAAGTTAAAAGTTTGGCTATTTGTTAGCTGTCAGTTAACGCCATCTAGACCTTCTTAGAGTAGCAGTGTTACTATCAAAGTGATTAAAAAGTTGACAATGTCGACCAACTTAACTTTTTTCAAACTTCGGCAATGTTGTTTGGAAAGAAAAGCTCCACAAAACCAGTAATAATAGTTCGCTCAAATTTAATTTCTATCTTTTCCCTTGTTTAAAGGCTCCTTTTGCATTAGCAAGGGTATCTTCGTAAGTGTAGCGTGGTCATTCGCACAAAAACCTGGGAGAATTCTCCTAACACCTCAGGTTGAAGTGTAGTAGTTCCCATGCCCAGATATCTAAATTAAGGATTATTTTTTTTCGCCCACCTTGAAAACATCTTCGTGGAATTTGTTGAACAATGTTCGCACTTGCTCTCCTCCTCCGATGTCGGACGTGTTGTTAAAGAGAAGCGTCTTCAGCTGGCCTATGAGGGTTTGTTTAACTTTCATTACAAGCGCTCCTTTGCCTTCACTCGACTCAGGTACTTCACTATCGGCCAGACCTTTGAGTTCTGATTCCACCTGGAAAGCGCAATTAGCGATGTTTACTCTTGGCACTATCACCGTAATTACATTTTTCTCGTGGCAGAAATATAATAAAATCCCACTGCGAAGAATGTGCAAAGGTTCCCGCTATAAACACCAGTCACACAACGCTGGGTTTGGAAAGGGCGGCGTATCATACTGTCACAATTTAGCTATATGGCTCCCTATCGCTTGAAGGGTATGGTCGTTTTAGAACATTGTTCTGGGATAGGGTATGGAAATCTGACACAGGAATAGGGAACTATTTACAAAGATAATAATTTAATAGACTATAGAGTAGATCTTGGCTAAAATATGGTTCCCAAATGCTTGTGGGTATGGGTTGAGGTCAGTCTCATTAAGACACTATAGCTAAGGCCCAGTTCAAACCTCGATCTTTTCATGTTCGAACTTAATAACCGTTTAATGTTGATTTTGGTCTACCCAAATGATACAAGTTCGACGGTTGGTTCAAACGTCGAACTTTATTAGTCGGACTCAACTCATTTCACGATGTTCAGTGGTCTACACGAGAAGTTCGACGGTTGTCGCTCCACAGTCGAAATTCCCATGTGGGCCACTCGATCTTAATCCATGGGTCGACCCAAATTAGACATGACGGACTTAATTGTTTCAAACGTCGATCTCTTCATGTACTTAATTGAAGGGATTAGGTTCGGCACATGAAAAGCTCGACGTTTGAACTGGACCTAATACACCCGACATTTACACATCAACCACCTCATTGAAATCTGACTTCCCAACGGGTTTCAAACCCCTTGCCTTTCATGTCCGGTTTTAAGCTGATGCAGCATGTTCAACTCATTGCCTCGTTTATTTTTTTTAAAATTGATTTTAAATGTTGGTAATGAATTTGTAAAAGGGAAAATACAAATTGAAAACATGCAGTGTTGGTCACATGTCAGGCCAAAGTTAAAAGGGAAGGTCTTTATTATAATCCCTTCATCGTGTACCTGCGTCTTTCGTTCTCTCATTTGGCGTATTAGAACTGGAATCTCACTGATCATTTTTTCTGCTAGAAGTGAGATCATGGTGTCCATAAGTCGGTCAATTCCACACAGTTGAGGGATACGTTTGTATTGAGGATGATGATCGAACCATTCCCTCTCTTTCAAACGGGTCATTTCAGCGTCCCAGTCCTTCTCTTTTTCATCCGTACCATCCTTTCCTGTTTGTTCACAATTTGTGGAGAAAGTTTAAACACATTCCTCTGTCATAAATAAAACCCTTTACCAAACATGCATTTGTGCCTAACAAAAGAATTTAGTTGACATTTACATTTAGAATAATTGGGGGTTTAATCGAAGCTGTAAAAATGTACAAATTATAAAATCAACTGCTTCTTTTAATTGTGAGACACTTCAGTCAAACACTCCTCTCCTCTCCTTGTGATAAAAAATAAAATAAATAAATAAAAGCTGAAAATGAAGTGTCAGACGAGATGGCACAATTTTTGCCAGAACCAGTACATTTGGCTATTTCAATGGAACCAACCCTATTACTGGAAAAAGGCGATTGTGGCTTCTGGTAACAATGTTGTGCATACCTCTTAACAAAATAAACCGACCATCCTCTAGGGTGAAACTTGACTTATTTAGGGCGACCTTAAGACCCATGTCATCGGAATCTCTGAGCCTGTCCGGTTTGGTCAGTACACAGATAGTACGGCTCCTAAAGTCTGCGGCCTTTTGCATGACCAGGTTAATAGCACTGTCTCCCGTGGGGTCCCCTACTTCGGACACTATGACTATGATACTCTTGGTGTTCTTCTGAATGTAGTCTAACACAAGCGTTTGGGTCGCGTGATTCATTCGAGGGTCATCGTTAGCGAAGTGAGCACCGGGAAGATCAACTAACGTCAGAGTGGTGAGGTCGGGACCTGAGGAAGACAGGTTAAAAGCATTTGTATAATAACTGAGCGACTTCCTGCACACATAACTTTAACGCAAATGGACGTGAATGGCCGAAGCTTCCACGAGTCTCCTGTTGCTTAGTGATAGCGCATCAACCTCGTTCCCAGGGTTCTCTCCTACCCGTCTCTCTCGCTCCGTAGGGACGGGTAGGAGAGAACCAAGGGAACGAGGTTCAGTAGCGCATCTGGACTAGTAACTAAAAGGCCGTACGCCACTTGCACATCCCCCATAATGCACCTTATTTGCCCCCCCCAGCCCCCAAATTTGCATAATCATTATTTTCAATTTTGCTTGGGACGGCTGTAATACCCAGGAGAAATGAAAAATCATTAAAGGTTATGCAAAATTTGGGGGAGGGGGGGGTGGGGGGGGGGGGGGTAAATAAGGTGCATTACGGGAAATGCACAAGTGCCGTATAGGTTGACCGGACTCCTCTTGGGGGTACTCGGATTGTTTCTGCCAAACCCTTTGCGTCAGTGACTGACAAATAATCTTCCTCTAGTATTCACCATAATTTAAATGCACCATTGCACCATCACATTTCTATGACTATGAAACAGTAACCGTACACGCACTTCTGCTTCCCATACATGGGTCATACATGGTTATCCATTGACCTGT
The DNA here is from genome assembly GCA_038088405.1 of Porites divaricata. Taxonomy (NCBI): domain Eukaryota; kingdom Metazoa; phylum Cnidaria; class Anthozoa; order Scleractinia; family Poritidae; genus Porites; species Porites divaricata. The sequence goes on from JBBMOI010000008.1 coordinate 6,233,135, forward strand.
GTTGGTGGCGCTGTTTTCTTATACCGGGAAGCTTGAGGACATAAAATTGTCATTGCAAGTGATCTTTTTCGGATCTTACGGTTCTTGGTGATGAAGAATCTACATGATCAGAGATCACGATTCCGGTTTCGTGTTCCCGCCATTCCTCCTCCTCAAAGTAAAAACGAACCCAAGCCATGAAATACTGAACCTTGAGACATATAGTGAATTGTACAGGTCACTAAATCACCCCCGTTATGTTCAGTTTAACGAACGTTAACATAACAAGCTTACGACCATCTATCATACCTTGAAGGGTCACATTAACTGGGGTCTTGGATATAGGAGTTCCATCTTCTTTGGGAAGATGACCAGCAACTTGTTTAAGAAAATTCTCCACCACATCATCCGTGGGGTTTTCTACCTCCCCTTTAATATCAGGGTATGCATCACACTTAACTTCAACGATTGTCTTCGGTCCATTGCGCAGATTTAGTATGATGGGGTATGTAGTTCGCGCCTGAAGGGTGTTTGCTGTCTCGTTTCTTCGCATGGGCAGAAGATATCGCCCGATCAGACGGTTGATAAGCGTTGTTTTTGCCATATTTTGTCGACCAACAATGACTAAATGCGGAATGTCAAAGGCTTGTCGAAGAGTGTCGTTGCTTATCATTGACTGAATGAAATCCAACACGATCCCAAACTCGCTGCTTCTGCCATACTTGGATACGGGGGACTCAGCCACACCTGACATATCAAAAGATCTGTGGAAAAAAAATCCAGTTTGGAGGTAACTGTGCGATTTGTAGAGGGAGTTTCAAAGAATAACAATAACCGGTAAGTAAATCCAAAGCAGACCGTTAAATCTAAAAATTAAGATAGAGCGAGGCTGCCTTTTTGCTACTGCTAATGCTACTTCTGCTGTTGCAGCTACAACTATTGGTACTGCTACTGCTACCTCACTACTGCTGTGATTGCTACTAGTAGGGCTGCAACTGTTATTTCTACCACTACTACTACTACTACTACTACTACTACTACTACTACTACTACTACTACTACTACTACTACTACTACTACTACTTCTACTACTACTACGGTTGCTGTCCTATTATTGCTTATATTGCAACTGCTACGGTTACTGCTGTTGCTACTGATGCTGCTACTGTTTCTACTGCTGTTGCAACTGCTACTACTACTGCTACAGCTGCTGCTACTACTGCTGTTACTGCTTTTGCTATTGAGCGGCTACCGTTACTACGGATGCTGCTGCTGCTACTGCTACTTCTACTATTGAGCTGTTGCTGCTGCTGTAACTATCATGAGTATCACTACCACTGCTTACACTAAAACCTTAATTAACCGGAAACTACGGAGCCAAATGTCAACCCCGTGTTTAGGTATAAAAAACGAAAACTATACAGTGCCTGCTAGTTAATCACTACCTCCATTAAGGAAAAAAAATAAGGGTTATTCCTAGGTGGGATTCAAAGATAATTTTAAGGGCCATACTTTGGAACTGAATTAACTACTTAATCTACTTCACAGTTTAAAGGAACGATCTATATTTACATCTCAGATAACTGTAATTTTTAATACATAGCTGCATGGCTAAAGGTATTAGATCTGCTAAAAACAATTCCATTTGAAAAATTTATTTTTCAAGTACTAAAGAATTTTGCAAAATAGGTCTATTAAGCAAGAGCTGAGCTTTCAGTAATTGAAAATTGATAACTGAGGTGCTAATTTTCACACCTAAGGTGTGGATTCCAATTTATATCACAGGTTCAAAAAATCAAGAGTTTCATATTTCTGGCTTTCCCTAGATTCAGATATAAAAGGAAGTTATGAACGCTTTCATTACTCGTTGGGATGAACCGTTTGCAG
>JBBMOI010000008.1:6237500-6392500 GCA_038088405.1 Porites divaricata
TACTTGCAAAAATAGGCATTTAACACTGATTTAATATGTCGCGCTACAGTGCGAAAATCTTCTTGTCGTGGATTAGATTTCAGTATACATGTTGGTTGCATTCCTTTTAACCAATTTAAATCTGGATATTGCGATCGAAAAGTCGATTTTTTGTTCCTTTAAGGAGTAAACCAATCTAAGATTGCAATCCGAACGAACTACCTCTGAACGTGGATCGTTCAAATTGGTATCTCAATCTGGTTTCAGATCTTTGTTCCATTTAATGAAACTGCTTTTCGATCACAAAAACGTGCTCGTTCATCAATAAACACGGCAGGTCAAGGTTAGTTCAGGCAAAAGTTATTTTCTACTCCTTCGTTGTTCTATGCCGCTAAAGAATTGTAGTATACTAAACTCAAGTTCCTTAGGAAGTGAAAACGCTTAGGCTTTCTTACCGCAAAACTATCCTGGCCAATGTCTGTGTGTCAAGAGCTCGCTTCTCAGCGCTTGAGCGTTCTTTTATTGAATCAAATTCCAGATAATTTTAAGTGGACGCCGGAGTCCCAGCATGAAACACCACTAATTAAAGAGCAAATGTTTTTCCTGTTTCCACGAGAAGATGCTTAATTTAGCAGAAAGACGTTAAAGACGATGCGTTACAATTGAGAAGAAGATCGGAGCGGCGGGCAGCTTCTGTATGGATCAATCTTATTTCAGATTTTTGTTCCGGCTAGCACGAAAATCCAAACAATCTGGATTGTCCCAATCCAAAAAAAGTTTGGCTAAAAGGAATGCAACCATTGTTAATCTTCATTTCGCGCCAGAATAAATTAGTTTGGGCGCAAAAAATCACAAGGTTTGTCCCACTTCGAGTCCACCTTTTGGAGATACGCCGGCATGGTAGCTGGAATACATTACCGAGGCGAAGATCTGGCATTTTTTCCTCCTCGTCTTTTTTTACCCACGACGTTTGTATATATTTGTAGTGAGAATGCTGTGCATATCGGTGGATTTTACTTCAGTCAAGCGGCTTCAGTTCCTGCGGCTTGCTACTCATCATAAAGAAGAGTACCGGAATCGCTTTGTTCGCCTTTAACAGATTTGTTGTCGAATGCAAGGTATAAGAACGGACTAACTGCTGTATTACCTCTGTTTAATATACCGAATGTCATGCGATGACTCATCGCTTTTACGATGGATAAGACGGATACAAACAATAATAATTTATTTCGCAACGTTTAGTATAATTTACTTAATATGGAGATCATCTGAGGACGATTTTTCGTTATATATGCTTCATTTCTTGGCTTATTCCGGCTACGTGCGAAAAATTAGATGACAATGTTTGTGTGCTATAATTATACTGATAATTTCTTGCACCTTGAAACTCATGAAAGCCAAACTTGTTTAACCCTAGCAAAAAACTCTTTCAATGGAGGAACTCAACCTGATAGTTGCACTAAAATCTAATAATTGTTACTGCATTTGCTCTCTGTAACCTCGTGGGTAGAACATACCTGAAGGTTACGTTGATAATAATCATTGCATTTTCTCTTTGTAACCTCGTGGGTAGAATATACCTGATGGTTACATTAATAATAATCACTGCATTTGCTCTCTGTAACCTCGTGGGTAGAACATAGCTGAAGGATCCTGAAGGTTACGTTAATAATAATCATTGCACTTTCTCTTTGTAACCTCGTGGGTAGAATATACCTGAAGGTTACGTTAATAATACAGGGGCACCCAACGAGAATATAGTTCAAAACCACTTAAACATAGCATTGTTAAACGTATTTTAGCATTTAAACGGTAGATATAGGCATATTTTTATCCCCTAAAACTTTTTCATCTGTTCGGATTTCCTAGCTGAAAGTCTAGTGATCCGAAAATTATAGGGATCAAAACTTACCTTTTCGAAAATTTCAGCCAGAAAAAATGCTCCCGAAAATCCGTTAGAAATGGGCAGTTATACCATTTTTTAGATGTTCGAAAATCCTAGGAGAGGCAGGAAAGCAAGAAATTTTACAACAAATGTTCCGAAAATTGTAGATCTCAAATCGTCTTCCGAACAGATATTTTCCGAAAATTGTCGTTTGGTGCCCCTAATAATAATCATTGCATTTTGTCTTTGTAACCTTGTGGGTAGAATATACCTGGGCCCAGTTGCTCGAAGCATGGTAAGCGTTAACCAGCGTTTAATACCTTGACAACGTATTGGTTTTGATACTGCTTAACCAATGGTTAAAGCTAACCATGCTTTCAGCAACTCAGCCCTGATGGTTGCATTACTGTAATAATAATCACTGCATTTGCTGTCCGTAACCTCGTGGGTAGAGTATACCTGATGGTTACATTAATAATAATCATTGCATTTTCTCTTTGTAACCTAGTGGGGAAAAAAATTAATGCCTCTCTCCTGGAAATTTTGCCCGGTCCTTTGAGCATAGTGATCTTTGGGTAGCGAATTCACGAAAACAGGTAAAACGCTTTTTTTAACAACAGTATTTATATTATTTGGCTTTTTGAGGGAGGTTGAACATTAATGGAATAGAATATAAAAAAAAGCTGATGAAGCGGAAAAAGTTATCTTTACAAAATGCGCTTTGACAAAGTCAAGGAGTAAAATAAGCTAAAGTTTTGTAGTTAACCCGAAGAAAGCCTGTTCCTGCATGAAAAGCAGCTCTGATTCCTTCCTCCAAACTAGAAGAGATGCATATCCCTGTGAACCAGTTTTTTAACCAGGAGCGATTCCCACTCACTTCTGATACTTTATGAGTTCCTATTTCAATATATGGCTAATTAAAGCTTAGCCGCGTGATACTCTAGCTTAAACTGGCGAAGATATTCCAGGAATTTGCCCTTCAATTCCAAATTTTCTGATGTGCCGCCAGATGCCGTGCAAAAATATCACCGCTTACCTTGCGGCTCCTCGTGTGATAGTTCAAACCACTTAAACATAGCATTGTTTGACGTAAACGGTAGATATAGGCATATTCTTATCCCCTAAAAATTTTTCATCTGTTTGGATTTCCTAGCTGAAAGTCCAGTGATGCGAAAATTATAGGGATCAAAACTTAACTTTTCGAAAATTTCAGCCAGAGAAAAGGCTCCCGAAAATTCTAGGTGACCTTTTTATGGTACTGAAAAATGCGTTAAAAATGGGCAATTATACCATTTTTGGGGGGTTCGAAAATCCTAGGAGAGGCAGTCAAGCAAGATATTTTACAACAAATGTTCCGAAAATTGTAGATCTCAAATCGTCTTCCGAACAGATATTTTCCAAAAAATGTTGTTGGGTGCCCCTGTTTAACGAAAATGGTCTGACCGGAAAAAGTGGTCCACCTCAAATAAGGTGGACCAGTTTTTTCGAAACATTTTCAGTTGGACCGAGCCAATCCATTGAGGTTTGGACCGAAATTTCAGGAATTTTGGTTGAATGGATCCCGCCCAGAATAACCGTTACATACCGATAACAATACCAATTTTTGATATTTCTAAATCATTTCCGTGTGACAACTAGACGGCTGTACACAGGCTACAAAATAACCTTGTTGTCGCAGACCATCGCACCCGGCAAACTGACTAAAAACCGAATGTAGTTGTAATAAAATTAAAGATATACTGAACACGGTTTTCTGTTTTCAGGGATTGGACATACAAATATTTTAAAGTTAAAAGCCGGAAACATTTCGTGAGCGAAATTTTCGATTAGCGACCCAATTCTCAACGATTTTTATTGTTCTGACGCTTAAGATCGATAAATAGCTGTGGAACTGCAGCATGCGTATCAGTTGCGACTGCTGGTCTCTTGCGTTAAGCTTCTGCTTTTGATGTGCCTGCATTTGCGCCGCCACTATTAAAATAGACTAAATATGCTAAAAGAGATGGGAGCAACACTAGGGTTATAGTATGAAGTGTACGTAATTTAGCTCAGTAAATTATAAACTAAAGCGGTCCTTAAAATGATACTACTCACGGTCTTGCCTGTTTGCTGAATTTTCCAAGAATTTATAGCTTATAGCTTATGCTTTCTTCACAATTTGGAGGAAGACAAAATGGAAATATTCTTGGTTTGTAACCACGTGACAAGGCGGCCACTGGTGTTGGGGGTCAATACAATAAAATGTTTTCTGGAAGAATTTACATGAAAATAGAGTTTAATTCCCAGACAGGAGAAATGCTAATTTGTTCTTGACCCTAGCAGGGGCCACCGTGACGTCCCTTAGCCACCAAGGGAATGATGTATCGTGTAAAAAAAAAAAAAAAAAAAAAATATATATATATATATATATATTTTTTATTTGTGCCAATCGTGGATGAATTCCTAGCTATGATCTCATAATGGGCATGAGCCTTTGCGAATTTGACATACAAATATTCTACTGACACTCTTCTTTAACCAAAGGCGCATTTGCAGAGGGGCTTCACGAAACATTCTGCTTGACCTATTTGTCCTCAGCCCACTGAGGTGTAAAAAGATCACTTACGCATACAGGCAATCGGGGAAAATATCTACACCACTGAATGTAATTCGAATGAATCTTTTGGTTTCCAAATTTTCAACTTACTAAGATCTGCAAAACATCATTAAGGGACTGGGTTACCAGAGCACTTTGACGATAAATCCTTTTCCGCTTAAGAAAGCAATTTATAAGGGTAAAAATAGATTGTTTACAAAGCGGTAAAGAATAAAGAATAAGACAGTCAACATGAAGGAACTTTAGGGGAAAAAACTAAATGTCCAGCGTCTACCACAATATATGGATTGAAGTCTTTCCGATCAGATGCCTGAAAGTTTGGAACAGTAGGGGTTTAACACAAAAAATTACGGTGCGTGCAACGTGCAACGCACAAAAGAATAGGACAATTGCACGATGACGTCAATTTACTACAACCACCAGAATCCTTCAGTTTGTTGTTTTCTTGTGCAAATTAGGGCTATTGCTGTTTAAACCTCAGCGGAATTGACAATTTAAATAAGAAAGCAGAAACGAAATACAAAATGAATTCTGCCTGGTAGGTGTAGTCAAATGTTGTGATCGTCATCAGGGACTAAGGATTTACAGGGTGTCCCAAACGTTCGTTCCTCTAATTTTATGCACTATAACTTTTGATCAAAACTTTTTTTTTTCCATGAAATTTCTAGAAGGTGTTTATTTCTCTATCAAGCACATGCATTCAGAATTTCAGTAACTGGGATGCCCTTTTTCTTTTTTTATCACATTCTGTAACGGTTGAGGCATAAATTGCGATACAGAGTGTACACCGACAAATGATCAGTTTTTTTATCACCTGGTGCGCAGGATCCAGTTCAACCCCCAAACAATATTTGTTTAGTTTAGGCAGCTGAAAAAAAAAATATTTTGGGCATTCATCCAAAAAAGATAATCATCCCGCCCCCTTCCACAGCAAGGCTTTTGTATTTCTTTACAAATTTGAAACGAGTTGGGCGTTAATTGGCAGACTAAGCAAAGGTTTTTTTGCCAACTCAGGGGCCTCTAATTTTTAGCTTTTCATGACCCTTTTATTTGGCTTGCTAACTATGTGAGACTGAGCTTCCTTGTCGAGTCTCCTATTTTGTATCTAGCCTTCTTTAAAACTATTTTCAGGGCTTTTGGTCTTCCCCTTAGTTTCTTGCCTTCAAAACCTTCATTTCTCCATGATCATTCTACCACCCAACATTCGGATTTTTCCAGTCTTTTTAGCAATTTCTACTACAGATAAGCCAGTAAATCAAAGTATACAGGCCTATGAAATACAAAAAATATGTGGCTGGAAAATATACTTGTGCACGAGCACCTTTGGCGCGGAAGTACACGAATCGTATATTCGAGTCAAAAGATGGCACAATATAAGAATGAAAACAGTCAGTGGATTATGTTGAAAGACACAACTTCTGTGTTGAAATGATTTGCTTACCAAGTCCAATCGTACTGAAATACAGACTTATAAGGTAGAGGAACGAACTTTTGGGACACCCTGTAGATTGTACATTATACATGTATACAGTGATTGGATATGAGTATCGAACCAACTCCGCCCATGCTGTTGTTGTAATTGGCTGGTGGGTAAGACTGAGATTGCAGGCGGACAGGAAGAATGCGAAGATCCCATGGGTCTGGGTGTCTAACCAACTCTGCCCATGTTATTACTAATTATAACACCTTGGCATGAAGATGATGGAGAGGGTTTACAATCACATGCCTGAGAACACAGTCTGACAACAACATTTTTTTAAGCACTCTTTGTAAGTGTTTATTTGCTTCTGATTTAATGAAACTGTTCCTTTGAGAAGTGGTATTTCCATGCTGGGGCCAAACTTTGCAAGTGGACATCCATTGTGAAGAGCCACTACTCTAACCGTGTGGAAATCTTCAAGGGCACCCAACGACAATTTTCGAAATACATCTGTTCGGAATACGATTTGAGATCTAGAATTTTCGGAACATTTGTTGTTAAATTTCTTGCTTGCCTGCCTCTCCTAGGATTTTCGAACCCCCCCAAAATGGTATATAATTGCCCATTTTTAACGGATTTTTACCCTAAAAAGGACACGTAGAATTTTCGGGAGCCTTTTTTCTGGCTGAAATTTTCGAAAAGGTAAGTTTTGATCCCTATCATTTTCGGATCACTAGACTTTCAGCTAGGAAATCCGAACAGATGAAAAAGTTTTAGGGGATAAAAATATGCCTACATCTTTCGTTTAAATACTAAAATACGTTCAACAATGCTAAGTGCTTAAGTGGTTTTGAACTACATTCTCTTTGGGTGCCCCTGAATCTGGAACGTTAACACAGTAATTTTCTGCTACAGCATAGCCATCAGACTCATCAGTAGAAGAAGGGAGACCTGGTTTCTGCTCAAACCTCCGTTTATGACGTTTGTTAGAAAAAACAACTTCTAAAATGCTTTCGGCCATTAAGGAATATGCTTTGGCTGGGTGTTCATTATACCGTGTTTGTCTATTGTGAATAATCAAACATCTTTGGTAGGCAGACATTGAACATTTCAGCTTTGTAACTGAATGTTACTGTTTCATCATAAAATTCCCCCGCCTTTTTCATCTGAGGTGCCTCCTTACACTAAGGAGAGGGTAGCTTTGATAGCTTCTCGTGAAAAGTCATCCGAGTTGGTTGGAATTATTAACCGCTCCGCTGCGACAATGGCCATTTCAGTGAAAATGGAGAACGAAGGGTTAGTGTCGATAAACACAACCCAATCACTGTGACGATCTGTCGCTACCCCTTCCATACTTTCAAAACCCTCGATGAAATAACGTACACAAGACGTGATGTATACCCAGGGATTGTGGCAGAAAATCGAGTCTTTTGAGATCTCCTTCTTTCTTTTCTACTCCAGAGAAGGAGCCATCAATTCAAGATTTACGGCGTCGCCTCGGAGCAGAAACACAGTCGGCGGTATATTGCAGTTGAAATCACTAACTGTTATTAGGAAATCTCCTGGATCTATAACTGACAGAGGTTTCAAATTTGTAACCTAGGGTAGGTAAGACCTGATAGATTTTTCTGCCGGGATCACCCGGCTTGTAAGCTCTTCTGTGCCAAACAATGCCAACAACGCCATTGACACGTTCGCTTGAGGGCAAAGATCTATAACCAAAATTTGTTGATCAGGATGGCGTATTGCGTACTCTGAAGACATGTGAAAGGTTAGCGTGGTTTTACCAGCCCCTCCTTTAATTTGTTGTTCCAAATCACGAAGGAATTTAGTAGCGGCAAAAATTCGGACTTGATAAGTCAAAGGTATGCCAATATTATGCAAAATGTCTTAAGTTAGTGAATTGGAACAATGACGTGTCGTTCTCAGTTGTAATCAACAAATCAATTACACCATACCGGGAAGCGTTTGGCCTGGCACGAAACCATACCGGATACGACAGGGCTTCTGTTCACACATAAGAACGGCGATTTCTGTAACGGAGCGATGCTGCGCCGCACCAATCTTTAGAGTGGACAGTCACATATTAGATAGGTGTGCATACTCTACCTGATTGCTTTTCGTGAGGGAACCTCTACTCCGCAGAGGCCTTTTCGTGGCGCGCGTCGAGAGGCTGGGAAAAAAGGGAAAAATGGAAGCGCGCGGTGTATGATGGGAAGGGGAAAAGAGAGAGACCTTCTCCTCTTCTCATCGCGTTTACTTTTATTTTTGCTATTTTTATTGGAAGACCAAGGGGGCGCCTCTGTAAAGAAGGAAGGGTCAACACGAAAAGGTATCCGGTGTGTGAACTAAGCCTTAATAAAAAAGCCAATGAGAAAATGAAAATGTTTAGCCTGTTCCACAGGATCCGGAGTTCAGTTTGTCCGTGAAAACTTCGGAAATTCTATGAACAACCACCTCTCGTGTAAAAACCCATTCACAATGGTTATTTGATCACGCTGTTATTGTCTTACATTTTCGTTACGCAACATATATGAGAAACGCAGACATACAGAACTCTGAAGACACCAAGATCGGATTACAGTATACAATACTGGAGCTTAAGCAACAAAGACGGCGAGAACGGTCGAAAAGACGTCACTTGAAAAGTGAATTCGCGTTGTTTCAAACTTCTCTTGTGTTCACGTCCTCCATAAAACGTGAAATTAGGAAATTTCACGTTGTAGTCGAGCACACTACGACAGCAAAAATGCGTGATTCACATGCAAGTGTTGTTTCGCAAATTCAAACCTGTTGCTTTTCTGCCGTTCTCGTTGCCGTCGCCGTGGTCGTTGATTAAGCTCCAAATTACCTGAATTACTTCCAGTCCAACACATTTTTGACAATCAGTGCCATCATAACAACAAACCCCAGCAAGACCAAAATCTACACGAACACTACCATTTTGTCACAATCTCCACCACAACAATCACAATAATACTATTCCGAGTGGCTCCGAGCCTCTTTATACAAGCCAGGCCTGGTGCACAACCGTTCACAAGAAATTTGATTAGTTTAATTAGAGTGTGAATGTAAACGCATTTTTATTTCAAACAATAGGCACCAGTAATGGCTCTGAAAAAGAGACTTAAGGTAATGTGGGGAAGGTCTATCATCATTATTTTATTGACATAATCATTTTATGCGCCAACCAGAAAGACATTGATTCTTGAAAGCAAAACATTCTTTTGTTTCACTCGTTACAAATTTAAATGACAAAACAATGTCTGTAAACAGTGATGTCCTCCATACCTTGCCTAGTCCCTAGGCCTCATTATTCTGGGTGGCCAAAGCGTTTCGGGTCACGTGCCCCAAGCGAAGATGTTTCCCGCTCGTTCGCCTTGGATAAGTTGCCTAAGTGAATTGACCGAGAGGGACTGGGAAAACGCCTTACAGGGAATAGAGTGTTTTCACATGACGTCACGGCGGCCATATTGGTGTCCCACAACAATGAAACGGCGGCCATGTTGGTGTCCCAAACCAATCCTCTGGGAGTTGTACTCTTTTCTTATGCAAACTCTTTCTTTTGTTTCAATAAATTTGCATAGATGCTCGCCACGTGAGTGAAAACACTCTATAGGCAACGCTATAACCACCACCACCAAGCTTCACTATCATTATTGAGAACTCCAACATAGTGTCACTGTCAGGTGAATCTTTGTTAACATTATTTGCTCACATTAACAATGGTTCACCACTTTGACGTTTTTTTGTATAGCAAGTATCATCGAAGATACATGTACACATTTTAAGTTCATAAGTTGTAGAAACTAAATAAGATTTGTCATTTATGGAATTTTGAACTATTAAAACACCAAATTATTAAATGAATCCATTGGACTCAGCCCAAATGTTCATATTTACTTGACACTCAGTGTCTATATTTTTGAAAAGCCATGCTAGTGAGGCAGAAACAATAAGCAAGACAAAAATATTATATATTGCTAAACTACACAACTGTATGATGCCAAAACATTGGCTTTAGAGTTTATCTGAAGCATGCCTGTTCTGGGAGGATATGTCTTTGCTTTCTCATGAGTGGCACATTTGTTCTGCAGTAAAAAGTTAAAACACTTTATCACTTTTTTCATAGCATATGTCACTAGCTTAAACAAGGCAGGAAGGAAAATAGGCAGGCAAGAATATGACTGATGGACACACCCTTCACATTCTTGTGCATCTAAATTCACTTTTTTGAACATTTGCTTGGGTTTTCATACTCCTTAGCGAGAACAAAATATGTTGTAGCAATGTTCCAGGGCACAAATGTGACAATTTCAGGAACCCGGAACATAAAACTTTTACCGCCAAAATGTTCAATTAACACCAGACTCAACAAGCTGCTATGATGTACTCGTCATACATTAATAATTTTTGGGAGCAGGTACAAGTAGATAATAATAATAATTATTAAAAAAAGATTTTAAAAGACAGAACCCTGAAAGAATTTTTGAAGACCCAGGAGTTGTATAAGCCTGAACTGCTTGTTATGGTCACTTTGTACATGTTGTAGCAAAAGATCCTAGACACTAAATTGCATAATGTGATAATAATTATTACAACATAATATTTAAGCTACACCTGGATTCTACCCTCGTAGAAGCAATCGCCTTGAAAAATAACTACATTGTACAGCTGTACTCAGATGGTAACTTTGAATTCAAACTACATGAAACTACACCCTCCTGACACCCTGTTCGTCAAGTTTTACTATGACAGGGTTGTCACTAAGATTTCAAGTTGCTGGGGAAATACAACAAGTAGGCGGGGAATAAAACAGCTAGGGATTTCTTCAAGTGCTATGTTTCGTCTATTCCCAGCCCCTGCCTGATAATGACAGTCCTGCTATGAACAGAATTAAATGGCTCAGCTTCATTTTGGAACCTTGTAGTCAGAGAGTAAACTGCCTTTCTTAATATCCGTCATAAAATTGAACCGTAAAAAATATCCTTTAAAATAATTCATCCCTGTAGTATCTTCCAAGGACCCAGATTGAGAGGAAACTGCCTTTCTTACAACCTGTAATAAAATTGAACAAAAAATATCCCTTTAAAATTTATCCCTGTAATATCTTCCAAGGACCCAGGATATGTATCTCTTGATTTTTAAAATATGGGTAATAATTATGATAATAATCCTGCTAAGTAGACATGTCCTTCTCTTGTCAACATAATAGGGACCTTAAGATCCGACGACGGCGACGGCAGAGAAAACATCCCTGAAAAAGTGAATTCGCATTCTTTCAATCTTCATTGCGATTACTTCAAGTCACTAACTTTGCCAAATGTGGGTGAACCCTCCAAAAGTTGAATTCCTAAGAACCACATCCAAGTTCAGAAAGAGAGAGGAAATTTCGTCGTCGCTTGTGTACGTCCTCTGTACATCGTGTAATTAGGCATTTTCAAGTCGTAGTCGTGCAGTGACAGCAAAGAAATGAACAAAAAAGCGTGATGCACATGCAAAATTGTTGTTTTGCTAATTAAACCTATTGCTTTTGCGGCGTTCCTGTTTCCGTCGCCGTCGTCGGATCTTAAGGTCCCTAATGATAATACATGTACGCGAAGGTTTATTTCTTATGCTTATTATACACTCTAATAGGTATGTAGTACAGTGATACATGTTGTATAGTGGATCCATCTCAGTTTGATCACATTTTTTTGCCAAAACATTGAAAAACATTCACTCATTTACTTATGTGCTAACATGTTAATACAACCAGCACATCAAATATGACCAAATTTTTTCACCAACTTTTCATTTTCATGGTTAATTTCATTGACAGGTTCCACTGCACTGCATTCTAGTTTGGCAGCATTGTCTTCCACAGTTTTAAATAATTATCATCTCTTATCTTTTTCTTGACATCAGATTTAAGCTTCCACTGTGGAGACAGCTTCAGCAAAAACTTTGGGCTGATTATCTTTACACAAAGTAATAACTTACTAGTCTTCTTTGGGTCTTTTAGGGCTCAAGTCCGGTGTGTCAGAAATAGAATCTGGCAGTTGACGCTTTAGTGGGGAATCTTCTGAAGTATTTACTGACATAATATTTTGGGCTGAATCTTTAGGCATACGCAGAACAGTACTCTGTAAATGGGAATCTTCTTTTATATTTGAAATGGCAGCATTTTCGGATGTATCTTCGGGCTTACTCAAGACAGTGGCTCCTTGCATTGAACTGTCTGGCTTATCCAAAGTAGAAGCACCTTGGGTGGTATCTCCTGACTGATTCAAAGTATTAGTGACTTCTTCAGTGGACTCTTCTAGCTGACTAAAATTTGCAGCTTCATAGTTGTAGTCATCTGGTTTATTCAATATTGCAGCTCTGTAGATCAAAATAATCCTTCTGTCTTTCTCACAGCCAGACTTCAAAGCTGTTTCTATTTTGGTCTTTGGAATTTCAGCGAGGGTTTTACCTCGCAGAGACATCATTGTACTATAATAACTTCCAACTCTGTTTTGAATAAGCAATAAATCAAGATTTGACGTCCTTCCTTGTTTAACCATTTTCTCCAATGTTAGAAGCAAATCAGTATCTAGGCAACATTGTGGAAAATATTTTACAAGTGCTACAACATTAGAATACCCGTTTATCTCTAAGAGCTTTTTCAGTAGGGCATTGGTCGCCAGAGCATCACATAATGCATCATGGAGTCCATCGACCCAGTTGGTTTGGCCTCGTTCAGACAAAGTAAATTCCTTTTGATTTTGTCCTTGTGGACCAGGCAATGTTAACTGATAATGAAAGCTTTGAGCCTTTTGTGCACATATAGAGAACTGGTTAAACAATGTACCAGCTTTTAAGTCTTTCACATCAGGGAAAGTTTTTATAGAAAGACGATAGATGTCTATCCACTTGATCCTCTTTAGAAGTCTCAAGCCTTCACATCTCTCAGTGTTGGAAGGAAGCCGGTCAAACTCCTCAATCAACAAACTCCAATCAAACATGGCATTATAGGCAACAACATATTCAACCTCTTCTAAGAATGTGCGGAACTGCATTGCGACATCTGCAAAAGTAGGTTTCTCATTGAGTAGGTCTGGAGGTATGTGGTGAACTCTTGAATACATGCGCATCTGTGAATCTCTTTTCTTGAGAGGGTTGACATAGGTCATCCACGGTATCTGTATGTCATTTCTAACCTTAACGATGCCAATTTGGATGATACGGTCTTCCTTTCTGTCATATCCTGTTGTTTCCAGGTCTAGAACTGCATATGTTGGCTGAGTTGCCGAGTACATGGTTGAATATAGCTGAGATGAGTTACTGCAAAATTTAAGAAGTGAGAAGTACAGTATATTAAATCTGTGTTCTTCTCCTCCCAATAAGTTTCAGAAGAGCAATAATCTGGCTTATTACTTGATGCAGCACAAGGCTAGTGGGGAACAGGGTTTCAAATGGCAGAAAGGTTTGAGATTTTCCCAGAGGGTTTAATGATGTAGGAGGGGAACTGACACTGAAGAGTCTCTGAAGTTATGTTTACATTAATTTTTAAGTGAACTGTTTTTTCTTTCAGGAAATGCAATATCATTCATTGAAATAATGAGAATACTTCTTTTGGATTTAGCAAATGAAAGTAGCATCTTGAGCTGGTTCAAGATACCCTTTAAGAGATGGCTCACATGTATCTAGGCTGAAGTTCAAAACCCTTCATTTCATGTATTTTTGGGGGAAGCCCTATCACTAGGGACAATCTATTTTATATCAGCACCCCCCTAAAGATGGCTGGAATCTGAAGCACCCTTTGAAAACTGAAATCTGAAGGAGTAAACCATCCTTGAGGGGGAAATGTGGATAAAAAATGGAATGTCCCCTTTGAGTACAAGATAGAGAAATTTGTGAACGTGTACTTCACTAGATAATCATGTCTCATTCTAACTCCATTCCTTAACCCATTTGCCCCTGAACCGCCCATGCGGATCCACGTCCTTTCTACCCCTCATGACGTCATCAGTTTTAACGGTCAAGGCCAACTTTGTCCGCTAACTTGTGCGGAATGAAGAGATCTTTCAAACCATACCAGAATGAGCACAATTCAGTCAAGGACATCGGCAAAAAAGGCAAAAACCCATGCAAGATTGACCTGTAAATCTCCATGAAAATCTTCTTCCATTGCCCACCTACCTTTCCTTTCACCTAATCCTAAGATCCTAAAAGCTTTCATAAAGACTCTTCCCATCAAAATGAAGCCTACTAAATGCTCAGCAAGAGAAAAAAAATGAGCAAGAAATGCCCGAACTTCGCAAGCTGATATTTTGCATCTGGATCAGAAGGCCGTGAAGTGTACAACCGGCAAACGGGTTTGTGGTAAGTTTTAGCTCTTTATAGCATGACAGTGACCTGAAAACCACTCAACTAGCTTCAAAACTCGTTTTTCGGCAAAATCTCCAGGAGCGAATGGGTTAAGTCTCTTTAACTACTGATAAACAGAAAGAAAAAAGAAAGTTCTCAGACCATGATTGGCTCGCATTCAAACACGCAAACATGCATGTCATAACAATGCAGCAAATATTGTACTTAAAATATTTTAATTCCTCACACCCGAATGGGATCTGAGTCAATAACCCACGAGGTCGAAGGCCGAATGGGCTGTTGACTTAGAGGCCATAAGGGCGAAACGAATAACAACAACTTTACCTAACAAAACGCGATTTAGCCACCATTGTTTCGGTTTTTAAAGCCAGCACTTTTCGCTATTGGTGGGCTATAACATATAGCCTTAGTAGTAGCTCAACCAATCAGAACGCAGCATTGACCACTCCAGAAAATACCATAACATACCATGATATGAGCATTGTTTTCAGTTTCTCATGGGAGTGAAACTGGCCCCAAGAGAAACTGAAAACAATGCTTATGCAAAATTGTGGGGTGACAAACAAAGAGCATTATGGTTTGTTATGGTATTTTCTGGAGCGGTCAATTGATAATAGACCACTAGTTGGCTTTTACTAAATTTGTATCGAATAGCACCATTGACTGAAAAACTCACACTTGAACATTTTCCTACGCCATTCGCTAAACTTTTGCAATCACATTTACACCACATTAGAAAGGAATATTTAATGCTAATGAACTTACTTTACGGCTGTAACTAAGACTTCTGCACCTTTCTTTCTTTTACTTTAGACCTTGCCTCCTGCTGATCTTTCCTTCTTTCCTGTGACCTGAACGAGGCTTATGGTCAGCGGAAAGGGTGCTTATTTATATATGGCAAACGAAATGTATTGCGATCATACTGAGTGAATATAGTGACAAAAAATATCGCTATTTTTTCCCATTGAATTATAATATTTGCAGTTTCCAATGTCTCTAGGACATCCACTTGTCATTGTTTTCTTCTTTTTGTCTGGAGCAAAAGCGGCCAGCGACTCAAGGCAGCACAAAACAAACCCGCAAAAGTCGACACTGCGGGCATTAATGCGTACAAGTGTTGGGGCGCAATGTAAAGTGCCGGGCGCGCAGGTGAGCCTCTTTAACTTTACTCCTCTTTCTTACGTGGTTTTACACAAATTGGAATCTATAGGTGCTAATCACTTAAATCTAGCTGAGAGAAGCCGTTGCGAAACACAGTCGGAGATCACATACCCCGCGTGGCTGGGTAGGCAGTCAGGTTTCTTCCCGCCGCACCCGAGAAAAACCTCTTGTGCGTACAGCCGATTAATGGTACTGGACTCCATTTACAAAATCCCCTGTTCAGTAATTGTTCACAGCGACTGATCTCGCAGCATATAATGTTGTTGCCATGAAATATTGGTTGATTTTTTTTTTCAATGAACAAATGTGATATCAATGACACTGGACAGAATGAGAGGAAACGCGAAACGAGCTGTTTAAGACGCGTAAAATCTGCGGACAGGTGTTGGTGCAATCAATTGAAGGGGCCACGGTGAGTGCTAGGGATTGAGTTGCAGGTTTTTTAGTTACATCTGCACACCCAGAAACTTTTACCTAAATAAAAAAAATTAAAACTTTTTGATGAATGCTATACGCAGTCAACGATGAAGCGATAGAACCCGGTGTGAGGCTCAGTACCCTTCTCAAGGATTCCTTAATGTCACGTCATTCCGATTTTACCTTTTTAGCGTCCTGATCTGCCGAAATAGGACTTGAATTTGTGGTTTGCCGTTTTTGTGATTGGTCCGGGTCACGCAACAAGGCGGCAGTAAGAATTAATCCTATTCTCTCGTCACGGCGCTCGTCACTAAGATGCAAAGCATCATAAGCTTCCCGTATTTTTCGTTTTGGACTCTCTGCAAGAGTCTTTCCTTTGAGTGAGGGCATGGTACCATAGAATTTCACTGCTTTTTCTGCAATGCCCATTAAATCTTTGTCTGAAGTTTTCCCCTCTTGTAACATGTTGTCTACAATAAGGAACAACTCGGTATCCAAGAAACAGTAAGGCATATTCTTTGCCACATCCACAATGCTTAAATATCCGTTAGTCTTAAGAAGTTCCTTCAGCAGTGAATTCGTGGCCAGTACATCTCCCATAGCATCGTGAAATCCCTCTATCCAATTTGTTGCTTTTGTTTCCGTTAAAATATAATCTTTTTCTTCCTTTTCTCTTGAGTTAGCACATTTCAACTCATACAAATAATGAAAGGTCTGGATCTTTTTAGTTCGTACATGTATTGAGAACTTTTTAAATAAAGCACCAGCCCTCATATCGTTTTCCTCAGGCAAAGTTTTGATTGCCAGACGATACATGTCGAGCCATTTGATTATCTCTAGAATCTTACTGCCTTCCTTCTTTTCAGTTTCCGATTCGAGCCTTCTAAACTCTTCTACCAACATACTCCAGTCAAACAAAGCATTGTACGCCACGACGTATTCAACGTCGTGAAGGAATGCGCATAACTTTGACGCTACTTCAGCGAAAGTAGGTTTGTCTCTAAGAGCCTCTGGAGTGATCTTGTGAACCCTGAAAGCATCCATTTGAGATTCAGCGCTCTTGCAAGGATTCACATGCGTCATCCATGGTGTTAGTGTATCATTCTTAACTTTAACAACGCCTATTTGAACAATGCGGTCTTCCTTTCTATTGAGCCCAGTGGTTTCAAGGTCTAGAACGGCATATACCGACTCAAGAATTCGAAGATTCGTTACCTCAGAACACATGGTGAACAGTTGTACATAAGGGGCTGCAATGACAAAATTTAAAAATAATGAAATTACAGTTTAGTTTATTGAGGCAAGAATATACTGGTCCAAAAAATAAACAGTCAAGGAACGGAAAGGTCAGGTAAATTCTACACCGGTTTGACTGACTTGTTTTGTTTGTTTTTGTTCAGTCTCTTTTGATCTGATCCACCGTCACTGTATTCATCTTTGGCAAGTCTTTGTTTTCTTGCTAAATATTGGCTTTAATTATGTATGAGCGACAGGGTGGACACATGTCGGCTTTTAGTATGCAAATTCAGGGGCCTCTCTGCCATCACACACTGCCAATAAAAATACAGTCTGAACAAAGAGAAGGCGATTGTCACATGTGGCGAGGAAACTCGACCTTCAGACTCGGGTCGTCGAGAACATGTAAGAAGACAGATTGAAATAGCTCGGTTCTAATTGAATTGATCAGATTTTCTCGTTTGTAGAGTATGGATAACCTCGCAATTTGTTGCCGCAACACGCTAGCCTTAACTATTTCCAACGTCCTACCGTTGATTAAGGAACACTGTTCTGGTTTTGCTCGGTCGGTCAAAACCGACAGCGAAACTCCGACAGTACTGAAAAGCGCACCAGTTACATTCATTCAGCTTCTGATTTGCTCATCGCCATTTTGGGGGCTAGCTATTGAAAAAGCGTGAATTTTGCGATTGTATGGGAATATGGTTTACAATAACACTAAATATTACTCACCATGGACATCCTGATTGGACGGAAATTCGACCGATTTTTTGAGGATTCCTTTGTATATTTTGCAGTAAGGCAAATATTGGACAGTACTGCTCAATACTCAGAGGCGAAATAAAGGCACAGGCGAGATTGTGCCTTAGTGAATCAGATATGTCATATTAAATTCACAGGAGTTTCTATAAACTTAACCTAAGAGGACGGAGACTTTAAACTAAATCCGGAAATGGACAATGGATCCAGTCCCTTTAGTTTTCTCTCGCTCAGGTTTATCCGAGCTATCGTCGGCTCAACTATATTAAAAGTTACAACAATACTGAGCCGATTCCCTAGCTTTGTTTTGGGAGAGTAGACTTGTGTCACTAAACTAATATTCAGTAAACTTGAATCTTAAATCCAACCTTGAGTTCAGTCGGTTTTTGTCAGGCGGAAATCCTAAAACCCTCTTTTCACATTTCCGTTGTTTAAAGTGGATACTGAATGAAAAGTTTGCAGTGGTAGTCATGCCCAAAAAGCTATCCAATACACAGATAGTGGTCTGAGCTGAAACAGCCGAAATTTCGCGACGTCACCACTTGTTTCCCTTATTTCGGGAAATATTGGCCATTTATTCAAGCTACACAGATAGCAGAAGAGTTATGTTTGACTTGACATTGATTCGTGCTTCGTCAGTACAATTGATTGATCTTTAAGCGTCACGGCCATGACTGCTGGTTAAAGAAATTCACAGTTCACACTTTTTAATTGCATTGTGACGAGTTCACCAAAAATTTTTCCGCCTCCGTGAATTCAATTGTGACGATCGTGCCCTATTAAAATTTGTCTTACACTTTTGAAGACCTTGAGCGACCGTGGGCTCTTAGCAATATCGGGTGATAAGATACCACGGCACGAAGCTTTCCGACGACGTTACCCTTCTGATGACAAGACCGGAAAGCCAGTGTGGGCGCCACTCGGCAATAATCCGACCAAACTTGAAACAAGGTATAGAGCGTTTTCACATGATGTCACGGCGGCCATATTGGTGTTCCAAAACAATGAAACGGCGGCCATGTTGGTGTACCAAGAAATCCCCTGGGAGTTTAACTCTTTTCTCATGTAAATGCTCTCTTTTGTTCCAATAAATTAGCATAGATGCATGCTGGCCACGCGAGTGAAAACGCTCTATTGAGGCAAGAAAAAGACCGTGAAGGGATATCATTATCCCTTTTTTCAGTGGCGTTTAGTGTTTTCTTTTCCTTTTGGATCCAGTTTTCTTCACGATGCGCTTATCGACGGAGCCGAGTGCCATTTTTGCAGGAAAAATTCTTTAAAGTGTATCTAAAAACAACAACAACAACAACAACAAAAACAACGACCCGTGAAAACTCTGTGACATTAACTTAGTATGGGAGCTGCTCGCTCTAGGTTATAGGCCCCTGGTAGACCGCAAAATCGATTTAGCCAGCCTAGTCCCTAGGCGTTCTCGTCGCGGTCAATCCTGGACTCTACCGTGAGCTGTGACGTCACCGAGAGATACTCGCCGAGAACTCGCCCGCTCTTTCCAGACTTCGCGCGGACAAAGGGGCAAGAGAGAACGCCTAGGGACTAGGCTGCGATTTAGCGTAGTTTAAGAGTCTCAGACGCGCGAAGCGCTCGAGCTGTTTCTCCCCAGTCTCGCTCTCTGTTTCCAGCCTCGCTCCAGGCCCAGTTTGTTTGACTGCTCGCACGTAGTTGAATAAGCATAATAATGGCATGTTTTGCAGTCTAGGCTTCTGGCATCCCCAAAGGCTTCGAGGCAACTGTCAAGAGATCGTGCGGATCGCCTTGCAGTAACTCTAAAACTACGCAAAACGCAAAGTTCCGCCGTTCTTTGCGCTTAAACGTCTGAAGTCGAGATAAGATTATCTTTTTTGAAGATAATGTTCGAAACCACTCCCTATCGACCTTCGTTTTAGTTTTCTGATTATGTTTCATTTTCCAGAGATGCTTGGGATTAGATTTCTAAATTAGCATTTATACGCGGCTCCTGCATGTGTGAAATTATAAAACCAGCGGTCCGTTTCTCGAACGTCCCGAAAACATTCCGGGAGCGAAATCAAATCATGTTCAAATCAAAACGTTAACCAAAAAAGCTCGGTTCCTAGCTAAAAACTCAGTCCATTTTGTTTTGTTAACTGATAGTTTTATTATATTATCTTCAAAACTATTGAAAGTTCGATCTTGAATACAAACGACAACAGCTGTCCGGGTCAGTTTACTATTGGGACTCGGGTGACCCAGGCGCGTGGGGGACTGGGGACAACACAGATTCTCGGAAACTCAATGGCAATGGACAGAATGGCTGTCTTCCGGGAAGAGTTGTAAACCTGGCTGAGCACATCCGTGCATTTACAAGTTTTTGAAAAACGGTCTGAAACAGCCACTTTCCGCGAAATTGCCTGTCAGTGGCGAATCGTGAATAGGCTAGTGCCATCGTAGAGCTATAAGATCACTTCTCGGAAACCACACGGAAGCGACTGGCTTCCGAGAAAACTGCTGGTTTCGAATCATAAATCGAACGGGCTGTTTCATGACATTTCATAAGTTTTGATAACGGTTGAAGGTTAAAGTTTGGGCACAAAAAAATTCTCTGAGCCCTTTAGCTGTTGAAAATTGTCAGAAACCTTCGCGTACGGATTTACGGATTTGACTGCTTCCGGGTAAACTGAAGAAATCGACGGCTCCCGACGAATTTGGTAAGCACCTAAATTTCATGGAAACCATTAAATTTAAAGCCTCTATTGATTTTTAATGGGAAGAGAACTGAAATGTCTCTAGTATTGTCAGTATTCTAGTTGTCAATTTTAGTTGCCATTATTTACTGTCTTAATTCAATGTAAATCTTTAAGTGTATTAGTCTACACACCGAGAACAAAGCAGTGACGATGACATTTCTGTTAGAAAACACCTGTTTGTTTAAAATTTGACGATTTAAATTCAGGAAATGTTTGTACAGTTTTCTTAGCATCGCGCTTTTATCGTTTTCACTTACAAGATAGGAACTTGAATAAAGTGACAATGAGTCCAAAAACCTGCGTGGAGTCTCCACAATGCAGTCAATAGCTTTTCATTATATGACTACAGATGATGCATGTAACACAGGTAAAACTTCGACTGTTGCGAGCAGATTAGTGGTTCTTCACGGAAAAATGTCATAATCGTATCACTGATGGTCATGATTACCATACAAAGTTACAGACGAGTCGTCATACGCTTGTGGAAGAGAAGGATTTGGACTTGATTTAAACAACGTGATATCCCATTCTCCAGACCCACTCGCGGCTTTATTTACCACGTTACCAACAGAAACGATGGGCTCTGGGGACGAGATTGGGTGACATCCTGACTCCAGAACTGTTTTCTTTTGCGCATGAGCAGCTATGATACCCGAGGCTCTTTTACAGAGAATGAGTTCTGTGAGTCGTTTGAATTGCAACGGATTTTTGAACCGAAATTTGGTTAACTACGTGTTGTCTTTGTTTTACTGCAATAGGCGTCAAAGAAATTTACGACCAACGTGTTGTAGTTAACTGTTTGGGGAAAAAAATGGCATCTTTATCTAATGACGACGCTCCTCATTTAAACATGATACAGTACTGGCATGAGACTTTTCAACAAATCTTCGAGGACTTCAGTCCGGACGAGTGGAGACTGGAGCCAACTAACGTGCCTATGCCCCAGGGATGGCGAACCTTTAAAGACAGCGCCAAGGTAAAGTTTGTCTGCGACTGCGGCAATTCCTGGACATCAATGAAAGGAGTTGTTATATTTTGGTTCAACAAAATAGGCGACAAGCCCGAAGTGAAGCAAGAAAAAGATCAAGGCGACAGTAGGGATTCAGAAGCAGCGGTGAGCCGCAGAGAGAATGGAAGTGTTTGTATGTATCTAGATTGATATATTCTCAAAACTTTGCAAAAACCTTCGACAGTGTTGGTCCGAGAATGTTGGGAGTTGTTGGATGGTCTTAGCGGTAGTGTGCAACTACCGCCAAATACTGTGACAAACATGAATAATGTTTAAGGAGACGTTATATAATGCGCGTGCGTCGCCCCAACAATAGGGACCTCACGAAACTACGACGGCGACGGCGAAGGCAGCGTCAAAAAGCAATAGGTTTAGTTAGCAAAACAAATACCCTGCACGTGCATCACGCTATTTTGTACATTTCTTTGCCATCCCTGCACGACTACGACGTGAACTGACCAAACTTTAAGGTTTTTTGAAGACGGGAACGGCAAGGCGATAAATTCTACCATCTCTGTCTGAACTCGGGCGCGGACCCCTCTCTTCAGCTCCAACACAAAATCCCTCGTTTTAAGTAGCTGGGAGTTGGGAGTTGGGAGTTGTTGGAACCTTTGAGATAATATAATTTGTGATGGATGCTCTTCTAATTAATATCATTTTGTTCAAACGTTGGATAGAGCTATCCACCGGATGAAAATTTATCCAGAGGATAACGCAATTGTTTTCCCAAATACTTATCCACTGGAGAGTGATTTATCCGGTGGATAGCGCTATCCAACGTTTGAACAACCGGGGCCAGGAAGTATACTCCCTATAGTGGCCTATAAGGGGAGGTTCCGCCCGGAAGGGGTACTTTTTTCAGACCTCAGGTATATGAAAGGATAGGGATTTCACTAGCTGAAGTATTTGAAAGAGTAGGGAAATCTGTCATTTTGGTGTGTAAAAAAGGCCCAGAAGGGCTACAAGACGCGTTTTATGGCTATGAAAAAAGTCGAGAAAACGTTTTGATTTTGTGATTTATTCATATATAAGAAGGACAGTGCATTTACAGAACTTAAGAGAGATGCAAAGTTCTAAACTAGGTATGTGAAAGGGGTACCACTTGTTGATAGAAGGTATACAAAAGGGGTCCCTTTCCTGCCAAAAATGGTATATAAAGGGTAAGGGGGCGAAGCCTCCCGTACAGAACTTTGATCAGAGTACCCCCGCGTGTTGAGTTGGCCACTCCCCAATCGTGACCTCTAATTCAGTGATAAATGAGGCCCTCTTGTAAAGCTGCAAGGGGTATATGGGTATGTTTACCGCCAGTCTAAATTTCAAACCCCGTCTTTTTGCGTATTGAGGAAGAAGACTTGTCGCTGTTGGTATTTTACTATTTTGTATGTACTTTTCTTCGTTTCTGTGGCAGTTTCAGATCATTCCATCTTTGTGTCGTTTGACGTCATTTAATTTGTCTTATGTTGCTGCTTCAGGACCACATCACTTGAAGGAATTTTCTCTAAATGGAATTTTCCCTAAAAGGGGTTTATTAATCTTGATTTCTTAGATCAGAGAGTACTCCCACACCTATACTAGTCTTCTGAAAACTCATCTTACATCTCACTTGATTCCTCTTAGATCTGGGTACCAGTTTACCAAAACGAAAAACGTAATAATGAATACTAGCAAACTGTCAATCAATTCTTTAGATTCCTTAAGGTTTAGACTGTATGGTCAGCAGTGCAAGAGACCTGAGGGATGTGACAATGAAGAGTTTCAAAATCCAAAATGGTACAGGGAGGAGGTGGAGAAAGTCCTGAATAACGTTCATAAAAAAATAGGAGAGGTTGGTGGCCTGAATGTTATGTTTATAAACTGTTGCATTTTGTGGGTGCTCGTAAGATTAGATACTAACTCGACGCTATACTCTAGGTTAATTCTATCTCCAGTTTGGTGGTTTGTACATGAGTATTTTAAGATCAGTTTGAAAGTTGGCCGGTGAAAATCATAATCAGTTATTTTGATTAACTGGCGGCGATACTACACAGGGACTACTCCACGAAGTTAAATTCTTGTCTTTCAAGTTAAAAATAAATTAGAACCAAACGACAACATAAAGAACGCGCTCCGAATCCAACTCCAGGAGGGTTCGCCTTCATTTGACAAAGTAAGTGGGTAGGAATAATTGCGATAAAGACAGAAAGAACGCAAATTCGCTTTTTTAAGCGACGTTCTCTTTGCCGTCGCGTCGTTGAGTCTTAAAGTCCCTAATATGATAGGAACGCGTTGTTCACACTTGAAGTCCTAAACAGGAGAGAACAAACTGTAACAAAGAAAATCAGTTAACTATTGGGTATGTGTTCCACTCTCTACCTTACTACTCTAGCCCCATGAAAAGCAATCCATGACAGTCTTAGACTGCAAAACAGTCCGTATTTTTGCGTATTCAAGTAAGTGCGAGCAGTCAAACGAAAGGTCTGGAACGAGGCTGAAAACGGAGAGTGAGACTGGAGAGAGACGCTAAAAAAATTTTTTTCTGTCGCCTCGTGAAGCTCGCGCGCTTCACGCGTGTAAGACTCTTACGCCACGCTTTACCGATTTCCTTACTGATTTTGAAAAAAAAAAAAACTGACTGTTTTGCAGTCTAAGACAGTCTTGGATCCTGGATTCCACGTCGAGGATTCTGGATTCCAGATTCCATGTTAGTGAAACTTGGATTCTGGATTCCAATCCTTAGTGGGATTCCGGATTTCTTGTGCTGCATTCCGGAACCCGAAGCCAGGATTCCCGATTCCAGATTCCCTTACATGGATAGGGCGACTCGTCAGCAGCCAGTAAAATCTGATGACTGATTGTCTCCTTTTGACACTTCAATTTAGACTATTTGTAAGATCTTGGTCCTTAACCGATATCCACTGTGTTTCAGGTTTTTTATGGCTTCCCAGAACCCGTCATTGACGGTAACAGGAGGCGCGGAAGGCCAAGGAGGCCACATGATTCCAGTCGATGTCAAGCATGCCAGGAGGGGCAATGTAGCAACAGTCGCAGCAGATAATTCTCGCTATTTTCTTGAAATCAAGATTGCTGTAGGCTGTGGGTTATGATAAATTGGCGCGAATTAGGTTTTATGAATATTCGCCTACCTACTGGTTTCCACTAGCTTTCGCTCGCTTTCTTTTTTCAGTATTCCCTTTGAATAAATGAACTATTCCCTTTTTGAGCCTTTCCAGCCCTAGCTACCAGCAATGATTTTTCCTTATAATTTCTCTGTATAATCAAATATTAAAGGAATAAAGTAATTGATTACCGAAGAGAAAATGTGTTGAGATTGGAGCAAATAATCCCATGCTACCTTTTTGCTTTTTCATGGGTTGTTTGTTAAGTGTAATGTTAATCAAGAGACTCTCTCGTTCAAAATTCACCCTGTGTGCATGTATAGTAATTATTAAAAACAAAAACAACAAACAAGCCAAATATAACAGGACCCTTATAAGTAGTTCAAGAATGGTATCAACTAGAGAAAAATACTCGTGTTGTTGTTATTTATTAATTGCTTTTCCAACTATTCCTTCCTTACGTTTCTTGTATGTGATAATTATAGTAACACACTTATAGTTTGAAAAGCCACTATCTAAGTTACGTTGTAGCAATGATTATAAGGATCAGGGTACATAAGGACACTTGAACACAACGATAACGATGAAAACAGTAAATCGATAAAGATAATGACCGAATGTTAATAATGAATACCATAATGTAAGGTTAATATACATATACATTAGAGACGTAAATGACACATTATCAAGTGGATAAATGAAGGATCACGGGCATTCAAATAGGGTGGAGTAGCAGGAAATTTTCTCTCCGTCTTTTTTTGTTTCGCTCTCCACTGCATGCAGATGTCCCCAATATCTGAAAGCCTGGAGCAGGGTGACTAGGCTTATAAAAACAATATAGAGGATCATTTATTTATTTTCTGTTTTTCTTATAGATTTGTTAGCAGCCTAACGATCATTGAACTTTGTCAGTGGTTTCAATGATATTAAAATTCTTACGTTCTTGTGGCACTACGGAGGTCAGATTAAAGTGACTATACTGTATGAATCTTTCTGGTAGTGAAAAAAAAGTATTTGACATTCTTTCTCAAATTTCTCATTTTCGGCAAGTTAAAAGTTTTTTCACTGTAGTTCGTATATCACGGCACCAGTATGCATAAATCACAGGATTAATGGCCGGTAAAGTATAAACTAAGTACAGAAATCCTGTAAACACTCTAGCATAAATCTGTTCGTGGGCCTGAAACTTCCACAAAGTTAAGGTAACAAAAAATGGGCACCAAGACATCAAGAAAGCGCCAGATATTGTTACAAGCATTTTGGCAGCTTTGAACTCTCTGTTAAGGTTCGTGATATGACGACCCCTGCCCGAAGAATTATTCGCACTTCCTTGAGTGGTTGTCGTAGATTCTTCGTATATACCCGGCCGCACTCGCTGAGCATGGCTTCGGGCAATGCGGTATATTCGGAAGTAAATAAAAGACATGATCGAGAATGGGATTCCAAAAATCAATAGCCACTCGGCGGCCATGTAAATGATCTCGGAAGCGATGTGTTCGACGTACGATTCTTCCTCCCCGCAAATAACTGCTAACGGCCTCCATATCAAAGGCGGAGATGCTAAAGAAATTGCAAAAATCCAAATAAGAGCGATGGATATGAACACTCTTTTTTCATTTACAAGGTTCGGGTATTGCAACGGTCGCGTTACGACGAGATATCGATTAACAGCGACTGCTGTTTGAGTAAAAATAGAAGCCGACGCGCAAAGGACACTTGAAGCTATTATTACGTAGCAAGCTACGTCGTGAGGTGGGCGCCAGTTTCGTTTTATCTCCCTGGTCGTATTCGAGGAAGTCTCGATCAATGTAAAGAGGAAGTCACTGACGGCTAGATTGGCGATGAACATGTTGTCGATTTTGTGAAGGCGTCGGTTGATGCAAATCACCAAGAAAATGAGGATATTGCCAATAAATGCCAAGGCGATGATGATGATGATGTAAGCTAACTGAACGTACCAGGCAGCCTTGGGTTCCGGGGGACTGGAGCTGCCGCCAACAGATGGAGGAATCATGGGGCTGTGAGCAAACAAAAGCGGGGGTAAATAATTTAATAGCCTCTTCCAGAGGCGTTCAGATAGTAGAGAGCGGGAGAAAAATTCACGAAGAAACCCTCGCCCCCCTCCCACTCGTCCCCCCCCGTTTTTCCGGTGACGGTATAATAGGCCATTTCCGTGTTCCCCCCGGGCCTCTGTTTCAAAACGAGTTTAGGTGCTCAGCCTTTGATATGGAAATCATTTCTCATTCTCATGCAAATAAAACTCATTTTCACAAGAAAGGTCGTGCACCTAGCCTCATTTTGAAAGTGAGGGTTTTTTGG
Organism: Porites divaricata; assembly: GCA_038088405.1. Lineage (NCBI taxonomy): Eukaryota > Metazoa > Cnidaria > Anthozoa > Scleractinia > Poritidae > Porites > Porites divaricata. The sequence goes on from JBBMOI010000008.1 coordinate 6,264,452, forward strand.
AACTCGGAAGTGGCCTATTTAACTCGCTCTCCACCGCCGCGCTCTACTATCTGACCGCCGGGAACAGGCTAATAATTTGAAGGCAGGTATAGGTTATGCAGGTGATTCGAGCTTACGTATAAAATAGGATAAGAGATCATCTTTTAGAGCGGAGTCGATCGCTGTTTTTGTCGAACGACCCCAGCAGAATAAACTGTTCACATTCGTAATTTTTTTTTGTTCGTTAGATCGCCTCTCTTGGTTTAAATTTACGGAAGCTGGGACGTCCCAAGGGTTTAAAGCGGGCTGGGGGAGATATTTTTCTTGCCGTAGCTCTCCTCAAACCCTCCCCCGCTTCTTAGGGGTGTTTACATGAGAAAACTCGCACCGGCGCGAGTTTCATACCGACATGACTTTTTGATTTGGTATCGCGTTTACATGATGACTGGGTTATTTCACATCTCGTTATTTGAAGGTACACTTCATGTTGATAAAATGCACGTATGATTCAAAATCGCGAACATTACGCATGGGCTACCCGTTTCAGTCTACCGGTAGACCGATTTCACACCGAAACGGGTGGTCGTTTCGTGTTTACATGATACCGTTGCGAGATTTCGTACCGGAGTGAAATTCTCGCCCCGGTGCGACAACTGGAGTGAACTCACGCCGAGGCGACTCGCGCCGGCATGACTTTTTGTGGTGGTATCATGTAAACAAATGTAGAGCCCTGAGAGGGAACCGGAGTGAACTAGCCGCGGCGCGAAAGTCGCCCCGGTGTCATGTAAACACCCCCTTAGCAGATTTCATGCTCATCCCCACAAAGCACGCTAGACTGGGTACATTTGAAACCAAGATGGCCGCCCATAAGGGACCCCTTCCAGGAGTAGGTTCTTGATCCCGACGATCTTACGGGAAAATTGGGGACTGTGAAACGACTACCACTGATTATTCTCTCTTGCTACCAGCAGTTGCATAGAAAATTGAAAAGTTTGAGTAATAATAGCCTCTTTGCAGGTAGCCATTCACGTGGTACAAAACCGCCGTGCTGGTGAGCAAAAGTCGCACTGGGACAAGACAAACAGAAGACTTACATAATTTTAAACTGTAATTTTCTTTGTTTGTCTTGTCCCAGTGCGACTCTTGCTCACCAGCACGGCGGTTTTGTACCACGTGAATGGCTACCTGCAAAGAGCCTATTATACTTCTACGCAATCTGTGTGTTTACAGCGAGAGTTCACTTTGCGACGTCTTTACCAGTTATGTGGTGAAAAACAACCCAGAAGTTCAGAAATCCCTATTCCTATTAAATTTTATCTTTCGTTCATCTTCGGTCAATTGCTTTTGATGTTTCCTTAAGAGCTCTTCTATTTAATTAATTTGATTACTTAACAACTCAACGTGATCATGTTTGTTCGGTTGGCACGGTAACCCCTCTCACTTCACTCACGGCTGTATCAACAACCATGATATCTTGCGATAAAATTTCATTTACCCGTGCTTCTTCGAACTTCTAATCACAAGGAATATCACAAAATTCACTGTAATAAAACTGCGATGATTAACGACGAACTAAAGTAAAGAAAAAGCTTCACAGGCCAAGAATATTTACTAGGTTAATTTTGATGACGATTAAATGCTTGCAATTGTTTGCGAATCTAAATTTTAAACCTTGATATACATGCATTCATTTATATCCTATATGAAAGCCTAGTTTCGTTGTCTTTATACTCAGAGTCTCGATCAAAATAAATAGAATGTTCTTTCTCTTTTTTTTTCATCATTTGATTTCAAAACGTAATTTTAAGCTAGAGGCACGTTTTAATTTAAAGCGAAAAGAAATACAGCCTCAGCTCAACTGTTGAAGTTTTTTTTTAACTATATCGTTTTAAACAAAGAAGTAGACAGTTTTCAAGTTGATAGTGTTGCTAAAAAGGAAAAATAAAAACAGAGAGAAAAACAAACATTTCATCCAAATATCCGCAAATGAAAATGACCCAGGCGGCAATAAGGTAATATTATTCACCTATCATGTACAAAATACTCTCTCCGTGAAATCGCTACGCATCCTCCTTCATGATAAACTTCCAAGAATATCAGAACTATATACTATCTATGACAGTTCTCGTTTACTAACAGAAAAAAAAAAAAGATGAAAAATTACGTAACCCGTTTGTCTTAATTCTAAAGAAATTGCGACTATTATTTCCTTTTTACTGCAGCTGTGTCTTGAAAAGTGTAAGAGGGACATAGAAGAAATTACTTGTAGTCGTTTTTAAAGGTTTCTTTTTCCTCTGCAAGGAAGCTTTTCGGTTGTTCCATAAGTGTTGCTGTTCGGTTTGCAGTCTTAAACTTTTTGCAAATAACTTTAAAAAAAAAAAAAAAAAACTCTCCGGGCAAGATTAATTTTGCGCTAATCAGGAAGAAAAATAATCAAAGGAATTAAACAAAAAGAGAAAGTCGATCCTTCACAACTTGAGATACAACAGGTCAGTTCAATCATAGAGAATGCGAAGGTTTCGCTAACATTACACTCACTTGTCTTTGTAACAAGGTAAAGATGGGGTCACATCCCAAATAAAAGAGTTCTACTGCGGCATTTTCTTCACAAACCTTATAGCTATGAAACCATAAAACTGTCAATTTACCTTCATAAATCTCTCCAATACACTTGACAGTAGATGCCCATTGAAAACTAGAAAGCTATCATAAACGATTACAATCAGGCCACATGAATTTTGCTGCCGACGGATTTATATAGCTTCATTACGTTTACATATGAGCCATACAGCGATTCTTAAGAAGGCCAATAAAATACATTTTCCCATTGTTTATATAAGCAAAAAATGCTGCGAACAAAACACAATTTTACTTACCGATGATCAAGCATGACGCCATTTCTCGCAGGCGTTGTAGTCATTTTCACTCTCACTATGAAAGATGATTGATTTTTGAGCTCTTAGCAGGTTTTCCTTCTGAGCGTGAAGAAACTAATTCTTTTTACTGAATAGGAAATTAAAGTTTGAGTTGCCGAAAAGTTAGCTGTATAGATGCCTTTCTGGGTCTATTTTTCATCTCTTTCGAAAAACTTTAACTTTCATCATTGACAAACTAATCACCAATTACAAGCTGATCCTGCTTCTCTCAATACCATGTGATTTGATATAGAAAAAGTATCTTTCTTTGTTCGCTCTTTCCGGTTAATTTCAAAATGATCGGTTTGGACAAAGCTTTCAAAGCAGCTTTTGAAAATATAAGTATTTGCATTGTCGTGTCAGGACAAGGCATATTTGTTTATCTTAGAAAGAGAGCTTTCAGAATATATTACACTTCTCATATGCTTTCAGCTGTTGCATATCGCTTAAAACGCATTTTCTGTCACATTTATTAGATCAGTTGTCAACTTAAGCTTTGCTATTAGCTGCAGCTAACGGAAAACTGTGGAAATTAAATAAAAGGTATTTAATCAAATCTCACCTTCATGACTTAAAATTTAACCGACTTTGACAGGAAAGCTAAGTGCTTTGCTTCGCTATTTTGAATTTGAAAACTTTTTAAAATATATCATTATATCAAAAAAAGGGCACAAAATATGTAAAGAGTATATGTAATAGACTGTGAACACTTTGTCCGGCGAAATGACTCAAGTTATATTTGGCCACATATATCACCAAAAAAAAATCAATCAATTTTGCTGCCTTCTTGACGATGGTGTTGCTATCCTTTTAACCTGACGGCGTATTTGGCTATCATTCATCTCAGTAAGAAGGAGCTAATGCCATCCATGCTTTGACATTCAAATCAAGAATCGGTAAAAACACCACTGATCTGGAAACTTTTTAAAAGACGGAATCCACCAGGACATTAGGGCCATTTATACGAGAAAAAATAAGACGCGTCTTACATAAGACGCGTCTTAAATAAGACGCGAACTGGACCATTTATACGAGCATGTCTTGTCTAAGACGAGAACAGCTCGTATAAATGGTTCGCGTCTTATTTCTGTTCTTGACTCGATTTCATGTGAATGTTGCCCGTAGCAACGGCAATACAACGGCAATCCAAATTTTCCCGCCAAAAATTAACGCATGCGTACTATGCGTTCGCGTCTTACGTAAGACGCGAAGGTCATTTATACGAAGTTTTTTCGTCTTAGCTAAGACGCGTCTTATCTAAGAACAGGTGTTAAGGGCTGTTCTAAAATAAGACGCGTCTTAGCTAAGTCGCCTCTTATTTTAGACGAAATGTGCCGTTTATACGGAAAGTTCACGTCTTATTTAAGACGCGCCTTATGTAAGACGCGTCTTATTTTATCTCGCATAAATGGCCCTATTGAGTGTTTCAGTGGACAAAAATCTTGTACCAGGATAAATTAAAGCATATTGCATTATTTGGCTTACATTTTCCAAGGGCTAAAGAATGTTATAAATCATCTGTAGTAATAACCAAAAAAAATTTCTCATTGGAACCCAAATTTGCCAAACTGACATCTGACACATGAAATTTTTAGAATTTTACCTGTATAATCACAGTTCTTGTGAAACTTGACATTTATTTTCTCGGACTTCCACGAAAAGGTTTCTTTGGTGTTACCTACAGATGATTTATTATTATATCTTTAGCCCCTGAAAATTGTAAAAGAGAATGCAATATTCTTTAAATTATTCTGGTACAAGAGTTTTGTCCACTGAAAATTAAAATTACTCAATTTCCTGATGGATTCTGTCTTTATATAGTTTTTAGAGAGCTGACGAAGTGATGCCAACTTTTAAACCTTTTGGTGTGAAATAGTGAAATACATCATCCTTTTCGGACCTTTTCGCGCAAACCTTTCAAATGAAAGCGCAATGATCTTTCGAGCAAGGAGAGTTGGAATTGTTTGCCTTAGTTGCAACTGTATTATCAAAATTTTCGATCAACACTTCATCAAGTCGCATCACAAATGACGCTAATTTTCACGAAAAAAGGTTATAATTTATCATCATTTTTTTTGTCTTGAAGCTCAGGAAAGTGTTTATTCAGAAAAGTTCTCCTGTATGCACTTATTAACACTGAACGACGTTGATGTCGCTAGAAACGGTAGCAGAAAGTTGTGGTCATTTCTGATTCCAGTGGTACTGTCAAGTTAATAAAAGTGGATCTTGAATTTGGCGCAATTTAAGTATATTACATTTTACTCTGAGGATGCATTTTATTCAAAAGAACGTACTGTATAGTCAAAAGAGCTGAGTGTTTTCCGGGGGGGTACTCCCTTATATAAACCATAAAGCTATGTGCCGACCCATCGGGTAGGGTTTCAGTTTGCGTCGTTTTGGTCTGAAAACGATACACTTTGCCCTTTTGGTCTGGGACGGGTTGGGTTTTCGAGGGAACTATCGGAGTGTATGAACATTTTTATCGTTTTAATACCAAATGAGTAAGAACAGGAGCCGATTACTTGGTAAGAAAGAAAGAGAAATATGCGAATTCGAAATTCGGCGCCCTAATCTAAGTAATTATAACACAATTTCTGCCTAAAGGCCATGTCTGAAAACGGGCCGGTGTGGATTTTAGAGGTCTAGTCTGAAAACGGGTGCGGAAAATTACATTTTCTGGTCTGAAATCGGGTCAGGATTTGAAGAACCGGGGGCACACCCCTCCAAGAATTCCTAGGAGTACCCCAGGGGAAACTTTAATTTTATGCGTTAAATAAAGACAAGCAGAGGCGTTTAACTAACTCAAAAGCATTCACGTTGAATGATTTTGCTTCCTGTTCTTTAATTGCATTCATTTAGCATAAGGGGAATTCAAACAACAGTTCATTGAAGATTTCAATGTATTCATGTTCAGAAAGACGGAAATCTCAGCTTTTTCCGTATTTCGATTGTCAAGAATTGGAGATCTCGCACCCGACTCTTATCTCAACAGTTCAAAGAATATTCGGCTGGCAGTTTAATTATCAAGCATTCAGTAGTCGAACTTATTCCTTACCTTGTTGAGTTGATGAAGTTTGCTGTTGCCATAATATCAAGTACGACATCAAGTACACGACGAGGCCATCAAAGAAGGTTAAGCTAAAATTGAGAAGCCAAATATTAAACTAGAACCGTACACTCAGTGCGTTTGATTACCATAATGGCTATAACCTGATATCTTGGCGTTTAGCAGGAAAATACTGACATTTACCTCAGCACTTACCTGTCAGCTTTGTTTGCCTTGTTCATTAAAAGCATCCGTGGTCTCTATTTCATTTAATTTTCCTTAATGACTAATATTAAATATTAGTTTTCTCCAAACAACATCAATACATCGTCAATGGAAAGGTTACGGGAATTAATAAATTTTATGACCACTAATCACCAAAAGTAAAATGCTTTGGTCTTTTATCAATTGAAAGTCCCCCTGCTAATTCTTGAAGGAAGTGTATGGAGACCAGTCTGAAGAATTTGTTGGTGGATCAACTTCCTTGCGCTCGTGTCACAGCGTTTTCAGTCTTTTCACGGACCAGTTTATTTTTATAACGGTTTTGGCGCGAATTCTGAATATCTTTTAATTTCACAAACCAGTTAGCAAAACCTACAGACCTTTTCACCTTCTAATAACGTTTAGCTTTCCTTTTTGATATCTTATACTTCGAATACGCTCAGAGACAAGTTGAAGATCCTATTTTCGCGGTAAAAAGTGCCCTAAAATGTGTCTAAAAATAAACTGGTCCGTAAAAACGCCGTGAGGTAGTCCTAGTATGGGAGTTGCTCCCTCCGGGTTATGGGCTCTTATGGGCTTCTGGTGTACATCAAATCAGTGATGAAAAAAAAAAAAGATTGATAGCATAATGCAAGGCTGATCACACAGGGCTTAAAGCCAAGTTTTCCGTCAGAGCACCTGTAACCTTCAACTGTGGGTTGTAATAAGCAAAGTGGGAGTTGTTATTGAGTGCCCTTGATTTATACCTTGGGTATAAATCTTTCCTATGACGCTTGCAATGAACACTGATACTTGGATTATCCAAACGATATCCGTCACGCGAGCGAAGACGCCAAATACATCACTAGTGATGAGGAATTCATATTAACTCTGTTTGGGAGTTTTCGGTCATCCCACATGTTTGTCTTGTGACTTAGTAGCAGTAATTCGAAACTATCTCAGTTCCTGCTTGCGAGATTGCTCAAATTGACTTTATTATTATTTTTTTCAATAATTATATCCTTTTTTTTTTTAGAAATAAAAACCAGAATGGCTTTGTCAGTTGTAAGAAACTGATTTCCCCGATGTCAGCTAGCACAACTTTGTTTCAATGAGTTTCCCAGGTTGGTCCATTACTGCTATGACAACTTTTCCATCAAGCAGCGAGTCCGTCCGTCTCATTTTTTGACTTAAATTAAGCCCTTATGACCTCTGTCAAAGTCGCGTTTGTAGGGATTTTTGAGTTGTGTGTGGCCTACGTACGTTATGTTGGTAAATGTTCCTGAAGCAAAATCTTTTATGCAAGAAACCACAGAGCCAACCCGGCTACTTAATCACTTGCCGTGTTTCTGTATTTGGCGCAAGTCAAGTTATCACATTCCTCGTTTCTTTTCCGATAAGAAACCTGAGTGTTTTTCCATACACAGTAAGCCCAGTGGTAGAAGTTAATCAAGTGCAACAGATATTATAAATGATGTTCTGTAGAAAAGTGTCATGCTCCAAGGCAGTTGAAAGAAGGCTCTTTTTGAGTGACTTTTAATTTGTAACCCAAGGAAACGACTATTCGTTTTTATCAACAAAACATCTGATGCAATTTGTACATGTCAGTGATAACCCCTGTATAAGATGATTTATGAACTCATGCTTTTAAAACTGCCTTCTCACGGATTTTTACCTATTGTTTTTTAAAAAATGGTAACAAAGCTTACTGAAATTTAAAGGACTGGAGCAAGTGTCTTTGTTAAACGAGACTCGCGTTCAACGAGCATAGCGTGACTGAACAAATCAATGTTTTGTTTTGACATAACCTGAATTCTGAGCATACGTTTGTGCTGTACTGTACAACTCGCAACGAAGGAATAAATCGTAAGATCTTAATGTTGTTTGGTCAGTAGATTAGGATTTTAGAGAAAATTCAACCAGCAGTGATCCCTTTTGGCGGGAACACACGAAGTTGAAATTGACAAAACACAATCTATAATAGATTGGTGATGTCATAGTGTAATGTGGCTAGTCGATCTGCGTTGCTCTGGTTTGGGTAATTAAAACTAACAGGTAAATATCGCTAAAAAAGTTACCCACCTCTGTTAGTGTTTCACACTAGTAACTTGTAAAATGCTATACGGTACAATTTGTAGAATATTATTTCCTTCCTCGGACTGAAGAATTGACATATCGTAATCTGGTCTTATGTGCCTGCTGTTTTAATTGCAGCGGTATCGTGCAGTAATCCGGTTTTACTTTTCCGAACAACTGAGATGTCGCACTGGCATTTATCCTTTAAACTAAAAAATTGAAATCTAAATTATCATTTGTTACCACTGATTCATTACCTATAGAAAGAGTGGGAAGAAGTTGGTAAAATATCAAACAAAATCATCTTGAGTGACCATGTTCTTAATTCTTAAGACCACTCTGTCTTGCAAAGCATCGATATACCAAGAAGAAATTTTAAGCTGATCTCTCTTAAAGCTTAGGGCTTATATAATTCACGACGGAAACAAATAGATCGTTTTCAGTCACGTGGTCAGCAGCTTTGCAAATCATGGTACACAAAGATGGCCGCCGATTCATGGTTTTGTACACAAATATGGCCGCCCTGACATCATATGAAAACGATCTATTAGTTCCCCAACGTACCATGTACTTACTAAACAAATAAACAGACTTGACTTGAAGCGCTTGCTACGAAGGCTTTGACTTTTTAAGAACGGCTGGGCGACGTGAAGCAAATTTATCAGCCTGTTATGAGGTCCGGATTCCTTATGACAAATTAATATGTAAAATAATAGTTTAAAATGAAAGAAAGTAAAGTGTTATGGTTAAAAGTAATGTGGAATGGTTAAAAAAATGAATGATGAGCACTTCCATTGTCGACCTTATCCTTTCCTTCAAAATTCGGAAGCAATTAAAACGGAATCTATCAGGAACTGATTGTAATGAGTAATTTTAATTTTCAGTGGACAAAAGCCTTGTACCGGAATAATTTAAACAATATCGCATTTTTTTTTTTACATTTTTCAAGGGCTATAGATATAATTAGTTATCTGTGATGACACCAAAGGCTATTTATTTCTTATGGGGCCCAAGAAAATAAATGTCAATTTTTACAAGAATTGTGAAAACACAGGTAAAATTCTGAAAATTTCATGTGAAAGGTGTCATTTTGTGAAATTTGTCATTTATTTTCTCGGGTTCTCAAGAGAAATTTTCTTTGTGTCTTTGCAGATAACTAATTACATCTACAGCCCTTGAAAAATGCAAACAAAGAATGCGATATTATTTAAATTATTTTGGTCCAAGAACCTTTGGAGGGTTAAAAAAATACAATCACGAACGGGTATTAAAATTTCGATAGTTCCTCATTTGTTTAAACAAGTAAAAACTAGAGCTTAATCCAAAAAAAAAAAAAAATTCAGGTGAAATTGGATGATTGCACAATAAACTGAGTTTTTTTTTTCGATTAAATACTGAGACGAATCTCCTCTAGCGGCCACCCTTCACAACGGCCACCTCTCTACAATGTCTTATTGTTTTGGCGGACAGTCCATTCTGATTGACTCTTGTTTAAACCTCTTTAAAACGACCACTTTTTTCTGTCCCAAAGGTGGCCGTTGCTCTCTCCTCCGCAGAGGCTCCCGCTGGGTATCCGTACGTATAAAATAGTAATAATCGAAAAAATGGAAAGCGCGCGGGGGCCTCCAGGCCTCTGCGGAGGAGAGAGTGGCCGTTGTGAAGAGGTTCCTCTGTAGTCAAAGAAAATGATCTGAAAGTGAGCAGGTATGGAGCTTACATTAAAGATTAGCGACGGAAAAGATCATTTCGACTCTTACTTAAATTCTGTATGTAGTCATTCTCAGAAACTAGTCTTTCGACTACAGTGCAGCTTCTGTAAGTATAAAAGACTATATTAAAATTTGCGTCTTTTTAGGAAATTAAATGGCGAAAATCGTGATCATAAATTTGTACCAATGCAAAAATTGGTGAGAATAGAGGTAAACTAAAATAGAGCCGAGAACTATTTTCCTTTGCCATTCGATCTCCAGGTTATATTAGTTTGTCATCTCGATGGGACGATTTTGCATTTCTTAATTTTCGGTACGTATCTCTCGATGAAAACTTTAAGGATAAAGAAAACTGTGGCCTCGATTGTAACCCTCAACATTATAAACATCGAGTTACGATACCTACTTGTTGTTCTGGAACTTTGTTTTAGGGGGGAATTCACTGTAAAAGGAGCGGTTTATCTCACGGCATCATATTACGAGGTGAAAAATGAAGATAAGCTTGTGATGACCGAATTTTATTGAAGTTAATATATTATGGAAATTTTTGTTTTGTGAATAATTGCTTTTAAATTTATCTTCTAAGATATCAACTAGTCTTCCTTGGGGGCAGAACATATATTGAAAGTTTTAGTATTCTTAACAGTTAGGCCTCGAGAATTCTCTTAACTTATCTGCCATTATACTTCACGGGGCCTTCATTTGTTGTGAAGTAACAGATTACCTGCGCTTCTCAGTTTAGCGAAAATGCAATTTATAAACGTTTCAAGCACATGGCAAGTTATGTTTTCTTACTTAATGCAATTATTATGAAATGTGTTCGTTCTTTGAACTTTACATTTCTATAAGCAAATCAGGCTGTCACTATTCTTCTTGGTTCTCATTAGTAAATCGTAAACAAATAAGAATACATTGTTTTTTTTTGAAGTATTATCTTCCAATTAAAACAACATTTCTCGTTTTTCAATCTATAATATTTACTTGCGAGATTAAAACGACTGGAAAACGCACACACAGTTCGTTTGTAATTTAAACTGGTACTGTAGGCAGTACTAAAAACTGGAAACGAAAAAAAAAAAAAAAAACAGTTGTCGAGTTTTTTTTTATTTTATATTTTTTTGCGATTTTTAAATTAAAACCAACCAGCCTGTTAAACAAGTGTTCTGTTTCCTGTGTTTCTCATATTATAGGACGTAGATTAATAGTCAATTTGTTTCCATCTTTTGTGGCTGCATTTTTAATACAGGGCTTCCGCGGCTGCTAATAAAAAAAGCTTTTAAACGGCAGGATTGATTTTATCTCTGAATTAAATAGATGAATAATTCGTATTTATACCCTTTGGCTTGGTTCCGTTTATTCTCATTGCTGACCGTTTTTAGCCCCGCGAGATTTTTGCGATAACGTATTTCTAGTACATAAATATGAAATGACATTTTCTTAAGGAAACTCGCTCTCATCCCCGGATGTAAAAAAGTCTTTTTATAGCTAAGAATTGTGGGGAGGAGACGAGAGAGACTGGGGAGGGGTACAGGTAGGTGGAGATCTGCCTTTACCTTGAGCCGTTAATTCGTCCTTCATTTAAGTTCTTAGATTCAGTTCATTGTCAGCTTCGATCGATATTGGTATAAAAAGTAGTTCTTGTGAGAGTGTATAAAGCTTGACATTCACCTGATCAGATTACAAAACTGCATTATTACCAATCCCAAACGAAGTCAATATTTCACATTAAGACACAAGAGTTCGACCCTCTTTACGTCAGTACACATAAAGCCATTTCCTCTGCCGCCTGTCAGTAAAACAACAATTTCGTATACATAAAGCACTCGAAAATTGAACCTTGATGTTCTTAAGGCTAAAATTAAGAGTCAATGCTCCATTGAATTTTCTGTCCTGAAACACAAAGCCATGAGATTTCTTCTCTTAGTTTTCGCGTAAACTTTTTCATGCTATAATTATTTGCAAGTAAAGATACGCGGTACGCCAGCTGATTTACTATGAAAAGGCTACTGCATGAACAACACAATATATTTTCTAGGGTGTGGAAAAAGCATTTTAAATGGTTTTTGAGAATTTCAGCTCGAAATTCTCAAGTTCAGTTTCGTGCCCTTTTTTCCAGGTGAACCATTTTTACACGATCAGGCCATTGTTAGCAACTCGTTTCTATTCAGTGTAAAAACCATTGTCGGATTTTTTTTCCCTTCTAAGTGTATTGACAGTTAATATGAACCGATAAGTATTTTTACAAACTTAACTATCATTATAAGTGTGAGGCGTTCATCGGAGGTTTGACTTTTGCTAATGAAATTTTAAATTCACCAGGTGAATCGTGTCAGTTTTTCGAAAGAAAAGGCCAAGAGCTGCAACTACCTAATTTACTGGTTGTAATGTTGCACTAACAAAAGTTGATTTATATTGTAGCCACTACGAATTTAAAAGATTTCTGGATTAATTTAGAAAGAGTATACAATAAAAACTTGTACAGTTTATACGTACGTACAACAAAAAGGGCAGAAATAGGTGCATGGTTCATTTACTAAAATAAGAAAGAAAACATGTAAGTGCCGAAAAACGAGATTTCAAGGCATTTTTAATTTTAATGTATAAATATTGTTTGCTTTATTTTAAGTGAATCCTCGAGAAAAAGCTCCAAAGTTTCCGTTGTCTAACATATTTCTCACACAAATTTTATGAAAACCTAACGCACTAAAATCCCGCATGTTTTCTCCATGAAATACATATTGCTAGCGGAAATCATTAATTCCCCTTTCGTTTTTGTACAAAGATAGCTATACTGGAAAGCTGACGTTTAAGCGCTATTCCATTGCCCGAGCTTATCGTTAGAGAGGATTTATTTAAGAAACCGAGCTTTCAGTCGCAGAAAAATCGCTTGGTAAAATTATCAGTAATTGATACAAACCCTCACTAAGAGCTTAACTTTCAGCTTTGAACCGTTTAGACGAGTCCAGGCACAGCAATACTGGTAGCATTTTACCTTTGGTTAATCGGCCTTCTGGGACGAGACAGTGACTGGAATCAAGGATAACACTAACTTTCAGAATAATTGCAGACTTTACACGACCGAAACAGGAAAGTATAATAAATGATAACATTTGCGCATGCCCAAAATAGTGGAAACAGGTGTGTTTAACTCACATAATAGACCCTTTGCAGTTGGTCACTCGTGCGGTACAAAACCGCCATGTTGGAGAGCAAAAGACGCACTGCCATAAGACAAACAAAGAAAATTGCCATTTTTAATGATGTCAACTCTTTTGTTTGACTGTTTTCAATGGGCCTCTTGCTCACAAGCCTGGCGATTTGTTCTTCAAAAACTACAATTGTAACCGCACAAAGGGCCTATTACAGGAGATTTCTCGATAGCACGATCCTCAATTGCTAGTGCCCTTAATAGGTCAGTCTGGTCAAAAGGAGACAAAGCATCGTTTTTTGTTTATTTCCGCCCTTTTTTATATATCTAGTCAAGATTTCATTTAGTCAAAAAATTATTAAAAAATAGTTTGGCGCCCTTGTAACAATCATTTTTTGCAAGAGCTCCTGTTTTTAAAGAATTTTTTTGGATGATTTTTTTTGTTCTATTTTTTTTTATCTAAAAAATTAGGGGGGATGTTAAAAATGGTGGAAAATTGGAAAAAGTGGATTTGGGGTTTGTTAACATTATAATTTAACGTGAATAATTAGTATACAAATACCGGATAGTCTACCACTACAACAATACCTTCCCGACCCTAATTTATTTCCTTCTCAAATCATCCAGCCATCCATGGCCAGCCCCATCTCTAGGCCAGTTCGCGCCATCAAGTGAGCAGACGAGGCTTCTTTAAAAAGAACGAATGCCAAAACTGCAGCATGCGTGAAACTCCAGCAAAGACAAATTGGTCTTGTCGAGCGCTACCGACCAACAAACTTAACACATCAGCGCCGTGGTGCAAGCAGAAAACCCCTTGGTGCAAAAGCTCCGAACCAGAAAAATAAATAAACCTTCAATAGAAACAGTTGTTTTCTTTCCCTCGCCTTTTCCAGTTTCTGCCTTTTTGCTGTTTAACTTCGCGCGACGGGAGTTTGATGTTTTCTCAATTGGTTTATATGCACAACCAGAAATACGAAAATGACCGGGTGTTGAATTTTTCGCGCATGCGCAATGCGTTTTATCGCGCGTCACATCTGAAATCTCCGAGGACCGACTGGGAACGAGGCTGTAAAGGCTCAACTTCCCCTCAGTTTTCCGATACAAAGACAACAATCAATAAGTAACCAATGAATAGCTTTACTTTATTGAAAAACCTGCAAAAGGCTACTAGTCAAGGACCAAACAAATCTTAAGGCAATAACATACATTTTTGCCTCTTCATAAACGTGCAATATATACAGATTCTGATCAGATCAGGCTAAACTTCTTTTATTTCAGGTAGGTTCATAAGAACAAATGTAATTTTCTGCACAGGCGTTTAACTCACGCAGTCTTTATTTAAATTCCTATCAGGTCAAAAAAAAAAACCTACGTAGTATACAAGTGGATAAAAGAAGACAAATTTCAAAGCAAGTTTCAGACGATGTTTCTTTGGCATTCGACGGTAGTTTTGATCATAAATCATTCGAGAAATAGTCAACACTTTAAAAGCAAGTTGTATAAATTAAGAGATTAAAGTAAGTGTAATTAAAAATATTTTTGAGCTGATTGTATCCACGAAGTTACCTACTCGGCCAAGAGTTGGTTTGCTCGACGATTTAAGTGATTGATAAAGAAATTGCAACAAATTGGCACCGTTTTAAAGCTGTCCAAGGTCCCTCATCCCCTCGTAACTTCAAATGTATGAGAAAAGAAATACAAGACGATTCAGGGGGAGTAAGAGGGGATTTGAAGAGTTCCTCCCCCTCAAACATACCTTATTTCTAAATACCAGTGATTGGCATTGCCTATAGGAAACCGCGTCAAGCCCAACAATATTTTCGTTTTGGCTCAGAAACAACCTGGAACCTCTGCAGTTATTGTGCCACTAATAAGTTAGAGCTGGTTATGTTATGCGTCAGTTTGTGAGATCAGCACGTGCTATATAAAGCATTAGGTTAAATCAGAAGTTCGAAATTGGTCGTTCCAATTGGCTGTTGAAAAACTGTATTCATTTTTAACTGGACTTTTATTGAAACTTTGCTCGAAATGAACTAGCTCACAAATTTCCAATTTCTTCATTTTTAATTACACTTAACTCAGAATTCTTCTTTTAAAGTGTTGCATGACAAAGGAATCAGTTACATTTCTCATTCTGTTTTCGGTAAGATTACACAATTCGGTCATATATAGTTTCTAAGCTTAAGTAAGAGTTTGAATATCAAGTACATGGTTAAAAAATAATTTAAAAAAGTTCATCTCCGAGGTTGAATGGCTGGTGTCCAATATGTTCCTTCCAACAGTACTGCATTTTAAGTTGCATTGCGTCTCTGGAAGCTGTTAAGACGAACAAAAAACAAGTATTTATGAGGAGTTAACTTTCGGTCATGATCTCTAAGAATTACGATCCTCGCCTGCATTCGCAAAATATTTTTTCAATGTACTTTAAGAACTTCAATTTGAATTCAGTTCCTTGAATGCTGTCAGACCAATAATGAGAAGATTGTTTTTAGAAGTTAAACAGTCATTGGTTTATCTCAGGAATAGAAGAGCTAGTGCTGACAATTTTTACGCACGCTCGCATTTTTCGCCCGCAGGAAAACTAGGGACTTTGTGTAGTCCAGACCTCTCACAACTTAGAATTGGGTTGTTCGCGCGGAATCGGTTTATCAGCTAAAACCGAAGATATCTAATTCTTTGCACACGGAGAAATGAGCATTAAACTTCTCTCCTCAGTAAATTAAAAATATTATGTGTCAGCACTAACAGATACAAAAATTGGTACTCACCAATGTTGAAGAGGGCTCATTCAAATCGAGATCACTGTACCAAGTGGAGACCTTCCGACATGGCTGAAACGAAATGCCGAGCTTCATGATCTCGATACAAAGAAAAGGAGAAAGACACTTATTAATAAACAAACTGAAGGGTTAATTACTAGTGGTGGTCTTTATTTTACGATGCACAAAGAAACCTGAAAATATCAACTTCCGGGTTGATAAAAATTAAAAACTTTAAAAAATTAGCAAACATACAAACAAGCAATTGAAAACAAAAACTAACAAAAAAAAATGAATCAAAAGGCGATTATGTATATAAATGATTAGGGATGGTATAGAGCGTTTTCACATGACGTCACGGCGGCCATATTGGTGTTCCGAAACAATGAAACGGTGGCCATCTTGGTGTACCAACAAAATCCTCTGGGAGTTGAACGCTTTTCTCATGTAAATGCTTTCTTTTGTTCCAATAAATTAGCATAGCTGCTGGCCACGTGAGTGAAAACGCTCTATATGATAGAAACAACTTTAATCCTGAGAAATGATTAATTTCTATATAATGAAAGCAGGTGTGTCCTCATGACGATAAAGTAAACGACCTTCCTTTAAGCAGTCTATGGATTGTAATCATAGAAGAGTCGGATCCGTTTCTTGGCATAATACTTTTTTGTAGCATTCCTTAGTATAATTCAAATGACATTACTGACTATTCAGTTGTCATTATTCATTCTTTAAAGTTTTGAGTGAATTAATCTATTTTACAGAAGAACTTTGGTTTCTGATTTTATGCCAGTACATACCTCTGGAGCGAGATTGTTATATCGAGGGACGATTTTGCCAGACAGGTATGGATGGCTGCGACGAATGTCTTCAAATCCGTGGGACCTAAATGGAAATACCTCTAAGAAGAAAAATTAGTAACAAGTGCAAAAGCCTTGGAGGAAGCCATTTCCTATTAAGAATCCCTAATAGACCGTCTGATCTGGCGCGGGTAAAGCTGATTTGGTTCAATATATAACCGAGAGTTAAATCAAGGGCCGCGCGCTGATTTGATTTTGCGCAATTTGCCTTCTTCGAAGTCATTAAATCCCGCAGAAGCCTAAAGGAAGAAGCATCTATTTTCTTTGCATGATGAAAGCTCCGCAAGCCTTTTAGCTAGTTAGGAAACCTATTGTAACTGAAAATCTTTTTATTCTTCTGATTTTACTGGTCAGGAAGTTCTTGGTAAAAGGATTAAAATTTTTCAACTTAGACTTTTAAACTGACTACGTCGATCTTTCTTTCCTCGTCGAAAGAACTTTAGACAACGAAGGCCCTGGATGAATTCTCAAAACGAAAAAAACGCTTCCAAAAGCAGCAAAATGTTGGCCTATTATTTTCAATTTTTAAAAATCTGCAGTTTCAGCGAAAATTTTGGATGGCGACAGGACCTCGATCTTAGGGGGAGGGTGGGCTTTTCACCCAACCCCCTCATATTTTCGTAAGCTATCTGCCAAGAAAACGTGGCTTTTTTCCTTAAGTTTTTTTTCTTTTGTTATAAAACTTAACGCTAAAAGGTCACGACGTTTCGACCTCTCCGAGGCCATTTTCAAGTGCCGTGAAATGACAAAAAAAAAAATGAATCTAATGGCTTTTAACGTCTCAGGACCAAACTGAAATCAGTCAAAAAATGGTAAATCATGCACAATTAGCTCAGTTCATGAAAAAGCAATTTCAAAAGATCATCATCTGTCACCACCTGGCATCGAATTTTTCGGCCTAAATTTTTGATCATTTTGATGCTACCCAAAAATATACTGAATCTGTGCTGTAGGGAACCGAATGGGAATAAACGTGGGGATTTTAATGATATGAACCAAGAGTCATGATGGCTGTTGTGAACGGGCAACATTTACTGAATTGTATACGTACATGAAGGACAAAAGGACACGCTGTTTCACGAGATAGACGCCTACGCGATGAAGCCAGTTGAAGAAATAAACTACAGAAAGAGAGGATATTACACGGTGGCGCGAAGATATGAATTTTATTTTCGAGTGGCAAAACAATATTTTACGAACGAGCGCAGCGAGTGAGTAAAATATTGTTTTTGCCACGAGAAAATAAAATTCATATCTTCAAGCCGCCGTGTAATGTTCTTTTTATTATATAGACAAAAAGACATCGATAAAATAAAAGAGGGAAATGACCGAAATTACGTCATCGATAAACTCACTAGTGAGATTATGGAAAATAAACCACTCGGGTCCCGGATGTAGCGTTTATGAATTTTACGAGTGGTATATTTCCCAGTAAAACACTCGTGTCTATATAATAAAACTCCTTATTTATTAAGCTATAAGCTATATGTATGTTCATGACCAGTAATTATTGCATGTACCTTCCCTACATTCATGCATGTACCTTACTATATCAAGGAAAATTCTGCATTCTACTCTTCAACTGTATTTGCAACGAGACGTTTTTGGAAAAATGATGAGAAAATATGATGAGAAATTGTATAGGAGGGGCGGGCGAGGTGCGCGGGGCAGGCATACGCCCATCCACCACTGTCCCTCACCGTAACCCTTGACGCTCAAGAGTTGCCTGCTGAAATATCATTAAAAATTCTACGTTTAAAATGAACAGGTAAAACTGCGTCTCCTCAAGTCAAGAGATGTTTTTTAACAGTCATGTCCTCATGAAGGGTAATCAGCGACAGACAAGTATAATTTTGGGTGCATTTTAAGGCGAATTATAATTTTTCCTAATTGCTCCTTTAAAATTAGCGCAGACTGCGTAGGATGCTCTGAGCTAATTGTGCAAAAATTAGAAATGAAACCAAAAAAAAAAAGGTTTGGTAACTTGCCAAGGCTTTCAAATTCTATTTTTTATCGTTTCAGTTGACGAAAGGCTTACTTGAACTGTCGTCGAAAAAATTCACGCCACAGCTTATAGTTCTATGAATGGCGGAATCAACTTCAACTTGTTCTTTCTTTGTTCTAATTATTTGAATGCTTTGAAAAATCGAAATTACTAAACAGCTGTGCGCTAAAGTGAAAAAATTCAAATTTTGCTGCTTTTAGTAGCGTTCGCCTACAGCCAGGTAAATTAAAAAAGGAAGATTTTTCACGAAAACTCTCTCGTTATCTTATACGGTATTAAGAACAACCAATGGTGAACATTTTTTTCAAAATGTTTCTGAGAAATTAGGTAGTTAATTTATAACGAGGAATCTGCGGCAAACATTTTGGAAAAGTATGCAAAAAAGTTGAAAGAGGAGATTTGCGTCCCCTCCCGCCCTTACTTTGGAGGATTAACTAGATTTCCCCACTGTCTTGTAAGGCAACAATTTTTCACAAGAAACCAATTATCCAACCTTTTATCGTCTTCTTTCTTTGCCATTGTTGTTCATTGCCTGTTTGGAGCTAAAACTGGCCTCGTGAATTCCATCAACGCTTAATTTTCATCAGTCCTTTCCATTTAATTTCGGAGTGGAGTCGCTTATCGTTCTGGTGCGTTGGCTTTCAATATTAGATCACGCTGACATACCTCTGCTTGGCAGGTCCTTTCGATCCCTTAAAAGTTTTCCACATGTAGACACTTGATGATGGCTGCTATGACGTCCAGCCCTGTCTAAATATAATGCTTCTGAAGAACAAAAGATCTAAGCCTTCAATTCCGCAACTAAAAGGCTTTCTTTTGAACGTATCTCACCCTCTCTAAAGCCAGAGATTTTCCCTTGCTTATGTACTTAGACTGAAACGTGTTTGTAGTGTCTAGACAAATTGGCTAAACTATTTAATTTCTTTTTCACTGGTAGTGCACTTGTTTTATGATCCAAGCAAGCCGTTATACTGAGTCGTTATGTTTTCTCAGGGATGAGGTTAAATCCTACGGAAACCGTTCAAATAGGTTCTACAGCTAGGAGCGAATTCCATAGACTAGCATTCAGTAATCGACGGCTATTGTTTTAGGTCTTTTTTAGTTCACGTTTTGGATGAGCTCGTTCGCCTTTCCTTGGAAAAAAAGAATAATTTCTTTAATCTCGAACTTACCTTTGTACTCACAGAGAGGTTAATTCATTCAGTATGTCAGCTTTGAGGTCATCATTTTCTTTAACAGTCCTTGACAGTCTTAAACGTCAACTGGAAGTTCCTGACCTATAATGAAATGCTTTTCACAAAGATTCAGAGAGTAGCGTAGCAAGATTTATTATTTCGGGTGGAAATCAAAGCACTCTACTCTTGGTCTATTGTGTTATTGTACTCTTTTTCCTTGCCCCTCATCTTTTAGTCACGGCTTCATCGTCTTTCAGTGTGTGTTAATTCAACAAACTGCGTCACAAGAACGCCAACCCTGGCTTTGCCAACGAAACACTATCAGACTTTCGAGTCTTAGCGAAAAACCTAGTTGTTAATGACAAAACACAGCTTAATGATGACCGATATTAAAGGGACTTAAATAACCTTTTCAATTTTGTTAGCCTAAATTGTCATTGAAATACTCTAACTGCAATCTGTTGTGCATAAACTCCTTCATTTGTGTTTACACGTGTCTTTCTTTGAATCATTTCTGTCTGCTTCCTCAAGAGACAATATATAGATTTTGCTAGTAAGGTGACAAGTTTCAAACGGCTGTAATTTGTTAAAACGAGTGCTATAGCTTTTCTTAGTAGACTTACCCAGACTATAAGCAAAGCCTTTGGGCTTGAATTACGAGGGTAAAACCGCCTCGTCCTTTTATTTCCGAAAGTATTCTGGCTGTGAAAAAAATAACAAACTTACAGGGAAATCAGTATCAGAGAAAATCTCCTTCTTTTGTGACTGAAAATGACGATCAGTATGGGTTCAAATTATTGGAAGCTCAGAGAACGATTAGTATTTGTATGTGTTCAAGATGTAACGACATGTTGTCTTAGTGTGGAGCATAAAATCATTATTGTGTCCTTGATGACACTTTTGTTTGTTCACTAAACATTTTGAAGAGTGTATGGTTAGATCTTTTTTTATACATACTTACGTCACGTGACATCTCAGCAACCATCCTTCCGTCCCTATTATCATGAAAGGGTGCAATCTGCTGTGGCTTTTTGCATTCGATCTGAAAGCAACAAAACTAACTTGGATTTAAAATACCTTACTTGCTCACCTTCAGAGGGGAACCCGTGTCTCAGGTCAAAATCAGGAACAAGAGGGTTTCCTGGAGGAACTCTTCCAAAAAAGAACCGTACAGGCCAAAGATGAGACTCATCTTGAATATTGCCAGGGTGAACTCTTTCTTGTTAACTCTTGTCCTGAACTCATAAAACGGCGTTTTCAGTCAAAGTATTGGCCTCTGACTTCTCTTGGAAAAAATGCAGCATCTTGACAAAAAAAAAGCGAACCTTGGTGCTCATCTTGCAAACTGGGCGCGCCCCAAAAGTCCGTTTTCATCCTCTCTTCCGAAAACCGTTGAAAAAAGTATTTGATTTGAAAAAAATCGGGTTCGAAATTCCTGAAAGGAAATTGTGTTAGCTTTTATAAAGCTTTAGTAGAAAAAAGTTAAACTTCGAGCTGCAGTGTGTGTTCGTAACTTTATTGATCATCAAAGAAGAGCTAATTACAATAAATTACACGCTATTAGTTTAATCTATATAATGTTGTTCAAGTTTCAATGTTAGCAGAAAAAAATGACACCCTCTCGTTTCATATTTAATCAGTTTGTAAAGCTTTATTGATTTTTTTAAGTGCAACTAAATTACAATCAAATAAAATTTATTCAGCTGCCGCGGGTGAATCTTGGTTCAGTCAGAATTGGATGGCTTGACAGCTTCTTGAACGATGGCAAAAAAGAGAAGTATATCTTGAGAGAATGAGACGAAAAATGTTTGTGTTGTACGTGATGTTCACTCTGCAGATGGCCAAAAGTGCAAAAAAGGAAAGAAAGTTGACTGTCGTATTGACAAACTTGACAGGGCGCGCCCAAAGCTGTGTTCTTCCTCCATTCGTATGATGAAAAAAATCGTAGCAAAAAAATTCCGAAAAGAAAACGTCCGCTGACGTTCAACGTCACTGAAATAAAAAAACCATTAGTAAACTATTTATAACTAGAAGATCCTTGAGACAATTTAAGAAACCACACTAACAGCCACTTGCTTTGTTGTTTGTTTATTTCTATTTTTTTAAATGCAAAAAATTTCCATCAATCCTAAATTAAAGTGTAAAGCCGTTTGAATGTATAGCTTTACTACCACAACTTTTTAATGTATATAAACAGGAAAAAATACACACCAACAACACAACAGCGTTCGTATCTTTTATTAAATTCCAAGCACCAGTTACAGTTAAATATTTAATTAAATAAATAATAATCAATTTAGTTACCTATTTTAGTTTGAAGATGCTTTATTTATGCTAGAAAAAAAAGTCACACCACAACAACACAGCAGTACTGTCGTTTTTTTATTAATTTCATAATTCAGTTACAGCAAAGTAGCTAATTAAATAATTCGGGAAGCGCTCCTAGAAAAAGAATTTAGGATCCAGGCAAAACCAAGGAGTGTTCATATGTCCATAAAACTTGACACATCGAATGGACACCCCAGAGTTCCCCAGACCAGACCGTACGCAGGGATCATTGGCTGCTTGATATCGACACATTCTCGATACCAAGCCTTGCAATGTTTCACTTCAGAGACAGAACGGATGCGTAGATCGAAAAACCGAAAAAGCCGAATCGAATTCGAAGCCGAGTTCCGACTTAAGTCATCAGATAATAAATAAGTAAATAATTCCACTAACCTGGTGGCCCTCTGTGTACTTGGGCTGATAAATATGGTTCAACGTTTGCAAAACTTTCAACGTACCGTACGAAAAACGTTACTATAGAAACTTGCTATGTACACTTTTCTAAAAGACGTAAGCAACAATTCTTAAAAGTCGCTGCTGGTGCAGTAAACAAGAGGTTTACGCAAGCGTAGAACCATTTGAATCAGCCCTACCTTATATGGGTTGCTGCACTCCGTCATGTTTTGTCATCACTGGGTACATGATGGGTCCCACTCCTCCACGGGAAACTAGGCTCCAAATACTGCTTGAAAAGGTGTAGTCCCATGTTGCTTGTCCAGATTATGCTTGTACCAACTCTCGAAGATGGAGTCCAGCCGGCCAGTTATTCTAAATAAGCCTTGGTAGCCATTTCAACTAACATTTATTTTTGCTCAGCGGCATGGAAACTACATTCACTCTACATCAAGTAATTCTTAAAGGCCCGTGGATGGAAATAAATTTGGAAAAGAATGTTTTTCGCTTTAAGATCTTCACCTTGTACGAGTGAGAGCAAGGATTTTGTGGTATATTTCATGAAAGGCTAATTTTGAATTTAAGCCGTTTTGAATATAAATGTTAGTTGAAACAGCTCTTAAGTAATTTCTACCTGCTTTCTTCTCTGGCTATCCTTCTTCCTAACAAGCTGTTCGTTTTTGATTTGAGGCAAAATAATCTTGAAATCATCATCATTATCATGATCAGTTTAATTCCATATGGCTCCTCGTCTTTCGACTTCGTCAATGGCAGCTAAATGTACCTCATCTACTTAACTACTTTAGCTTCTAATTCTTACTCGACGATCTTTGTTCTTCTTTCTTCGGCCGGTTTCTTCTTTTAACGAACAATGGGACGCACAGGGCGATCAAGTCATAGATCAACGTAACACCAAGACGGCTGAACACTGCTTCAGGGCGAGGTAACCATTTCCAAGGGACCATTGATGTGAAGACTTCCTACGTCTACGATTTGTAGACGATCGTTGCCTGCGTACTGCAATGCAGGGCTTCTAAACAAGGGAATTCTAACGCAAGGCAAGATTGACAAGAAGACAAACCAGTCGTCTCAGTGTCAATGATGTCTTAAGGCGAAAGAAAGCTCCCGTTATCTAATGAACGACAACTATCTATAACCAATGCAGTATACGCAAGAGCAACATTGGGCGCAAATTCAGTAACCCACAGACGAAGGAAAGGGTTCACTGCGCATGCGTATTACCGAACTGTTTTTACGACCAATGCTATTCCTGTGTTCACCACACGGGTTACTGACTCTTCTAACAAACTACTAGTTTTGCGTTGTTCCTCCGGCCGGCGATGAATCCGCGCTGCGTCGTAGATTGGAGTGTCGAAGATTACCTACGCTTACAGTTTGTAAACGGTCTAGCCTAGGGTGTGTGTGTTGTCCCGTCTTCCCCTTGAAAACTTGTAACAAAGCGTTTAGGTCTTCCCGTGAAGTAACGCCTGGTCATAAGTTTGTAAGACTAAACTGTACACTCTTCTACGCTCGCAAATTTGGTAAAATTAAATTCATCTGAAACTTAAATTTGTCAATCATCGGTAAAAACTATCATTTTTTCGTTTCGGTAAAGGAGACCAAATGGTTCATAGACTTGAGGTTTTTGATGATTTGAGGTTAAACCAAATTTGCGAGGCTAATTTATTTAACTATCTGCGACTAGAGAAACCACTTAACCCGTAAGGGGAGGCCAAATAAGGTCCCTTACAGCAGCTAAATGGTCTGTAGTCTCCAGTCCTAAATGTGCCATTAAGTAATATTGTCTGGTTGAACCTTACGAATGAAAGCTTCACTTGCCCAGTGCATTAACTGTCAAGTGAAGTGTGATTAGTTAAATTCGATTTTGCGCAACTAAGCGGGAGAATGCAGCGAAGACGACGATGTCCACGACGACGAGGTGCACGACGAAATGCATCCGACGAAAAGACCAACGAAAATCGAATCAAAGTCGAAATTGCGTTTGAGAAGCCTAATCCTATCGTTGACCGAATACCTGCAAAGCAACCCAGGGTTGAAAAAGGGAAGGGGAGGCCCTTACCAGCCCAGGGAACCCGTTAGCTAATCTAACTATAATTAAGTTAAGCCGAAAAAAGAAGTGTCCAGAGACTTGATGCCGAAGGTGTGTATGTGTTTTAAAGTATGCTTTGTAAGGTTCATCCAGAGCTCCATTAAATTTAACCTCCCTTGACCCAACCCATAAGGATTGACCTAACCTGGATGGAAAAATATCTCATAAGCATTCTGTCTGGAGGCTAGGCTCTGGAAATTTGAAGCTGACGGTACAAGAAGAACGAAGCTGGTTTGGTGTGGTGATCTGGAGGAGGAAACGGTTCTGTTTTGCGGAAAAGCTGAAATCTGTAAAACAAAAAACATTACAGAAAAGAAATTAAAGGTATAACAATCATCGAATGAAAATGTCTCAGTTGTCCAGATGTGCAGCCTTGGGGAAGCTGTAAGATCAAAAGCAAATTCTTTACCTATTGAGGAGTTGGAGATCATAGAAAACACTGAAGTGTACTCGTCCTTGCTAACAATAGAGAATTCTGAAGGTTACGCTTATTTGCCTATATTTTGTGTTTTTTAATTTTCATTGCTTCTTTGAATTAACCAAATCTGTAAAAATGCTCTCAACAGCCTCGACATTTGCTATGAAAAAGGTAAGCATGTAAATTTCCACTCTCGTTCAATAGTACTGAATACTGTTCACTGCTTCTTTCTGAGAGAATATTATGCAAGATCACCACATGTATATAGAAGTATTAGGATATGTAGAATATTGCCTTAATAAGCTTTAAAAACTAGGCAGTTTATCCACAAATTCAATATTAGAACACAGTACCTTCCTCTGTTTGGCACCTCCTGCATGCTGATCCCTTGACGCTTATCGCAGGTAGACATTTCATGATGGCTGCTATGACGTTTGGGAAACCCTGTCAAAAATATAATGCTTCTCAAGACCAAATTATATATTCATGAAATGTATCTCACTCTCCCTAAAGCCACGGTGGGTTTGCCTTAAACTTTTCTGTTTCCTTTGTTGTCTCTTTACCTGCTCTATCACTGCTTTAAGCCGTAATTTTGATGTCAGTGTCAAGACCTTAATTGCCAACGGACAGATTTAGTTAAGGAATGAATCCTACAGAAACCTCAAGTTAGGCTTAGCAGCTTGACAGGAGAGAACGGAGAAAATTTGTATCCAATAACCGACGATTTTAAAGGCCTTATTGTTCACGTTTTGGAGGAACTCGTTTGCCTTTCCTTGGAAAGAACATTTTTTTAATATATAACTTACCTCTGTACTGAGAGAGGTATATTCTGTATATCAGCTTTGAGGTCATCATTGTCTGTTCACAGTCCTTTTAAAACAGTCTTTAATGGCATCTTGAAGTCCCTGACCTATAATGAAATGTTTTCCACAAAGATTCAGTAGCGTAGGAAGGTTTCTTATTTCAGTTAGGAATCAATACACTGTACTCTTAAAGTTAGTTTGTAGTGTTATTCGTTTTCTTGTCCTTAATTCATCCTTTAGTCACGAAATCAAGTCCTTTTCTTTTCTTTTCCTGTGTTTTAATAATTCCGAGCTAACAAACTATGTCACTAGGATGTCTGCTCATTTTTTCGGCTTTGAGAGTTAATTACTGTGAAACTCTATCTTAACAAAAAATTGTCCCTTCTTTATGAAAAAATACAGCTTCGTGATGGTCAAGGTTAGGGCCGATCTAAAAAAAAACTTTGAAATGTTTTAACAGTTACTTTGTTTTAAAAACACCAACTGTAATCTGTTCTCATGAAATCCTTCATATGTGTTTCTCCGTGGCTTGCTTTAAATTTAATTTCCACTGCCGTGTTCGGTAATATATGCGATTTTGCTAGGTATGATGGCAAGTTGCTAACGCCTGTAATCTGTAGAAAAAAACTTGCCATAGCTTCTTTAATTTAGTAGACTTACCACAGACTATGAGCAAAGGCGTTGGGCTTTAATCACGTGAGTAAAACCACTTGACTGAATTTCGAACCAGTCCATCCTTCTTTGAGAGTATTCTGACTGTAAAATGTAAAAATAACGTCCAAGAAAATAAGTTTGAACAAAACTACAACGAGAATTATCTTTATGGGACTGGAAATAACAATCACTCTGGTTTCAAATTGCAGTCCATGAAAGCGATTCGGATCAACAGATAATCAGTATGAGGGAAATTATAATTAATATATTTGTGTTCAAGATGTAACAACAAGTTGATGTCTTAGTGTGCAGCATAAAATCATCATTGGGTTCTCTATCATTGGCCGTTTTTATACTAGAGGACGCATTATCTGTCCAGACGGATAATGCGTCTATGGCCGTTTTTATACTAAGGACGCATTATCCGACTGGACGAACTTGGGCAAAGATTTGAAGTTCGTCTGGTTATGCGTCTGGACGAACTTTCCTTCGAAATACGTCTTGAAGGACGCACTACGAAAGGTAGTTCGTCTGGACGCATAATGCGTCTCGTGCCCGTCTTTATACTAACCCAGACGAACTAAAAAATATTTGCCCAAGTTCGTCCAGACGGATAATGCGTCCTTAGTATAAAAACGGCCATTGTTTTGTTTGTTCACTAAAAGTTGTGACGAGTATCTTTTGAAATTTGGTTGTTGGATGTTTAAACCCTTCAGTTATTATGTACTTACGGTCACGTGATCTCCAAGCAACCATCTTCCCGTCACTGTCAAAAAGGGTGTCTGCTGTGGCTTCACTCTGGCATTTGATCTGAAAGCAACAAAATAACTTGGATGTTTAAATACCTTACTTGCTCACCTTCAATGCTCAACTCTTGTTTCTGTCAAAATTACGGACAGGCGGGTTTCCTGGAGGAACTCATCCAAAAAACAGAAACGTACTGGCCAAAGATGGGACTCATCTTGAATCTTGCCAGGGTAAACTCTTCCTTGTTAACTCTCAAAGGTGTTTCCAGTCAAAAGTATTAGTCTCGGACTTCTCTCGGAAAAGCGTACCAAGATGAACGAAAAAAAAAATGCAGCATCTAGACAAAAAGAAAAAACTTGATGGGTTCATCTTGCGACGGGGCGCGCCCCAAAAGACCATTTTCCGCTTCTTCTCCGATAACCGTCGAAAAAAGGTAGAGGAGTGAAAAAATCGCGTTCGAAGTTCCTGAAAGGAAATTTTTTAAGCTGTTACAAAGCGTTAGTAAAAAAAAAATCTTTGACCAGCACTGTGTGTTTGTAACTTTATTGATCATCACTTGAAAGGAAAGCTAATTACAATAATTACAAGCTATAAAAATATGATATATTCAGTTTTAATGTTAGTACAAAGAAAATGACACCCTCTTATTTCACCTTAATTATTTGCAAAGCTTTATTGATCTTTTATTTGCAACTATATTACAATCAAATGAAACTAATCAGCTGTAGCGGGTGAATCTTGGTTCAGAACTGGATGGCTTGGCAGTTTCTTGAACGATGACAAAAAAGAGAAGCATTTTGAGAGAATACCACGAAAAATGGTTGTATTGTAGGTGATGTCCACTCTTCAGATGGCTAAAAGTGCAAAGACGAAAAAGCTGTTGACGGTCGTATTGGCTAACTTTACGGGGCGCGCCCAAAACTGTGTTCTTCCTTCATTCTTCTGACAAAAAAATCATAGCAAAAAGTGCGGAAAAGAAAACATCCGCTGACGTTCGACGTTGCTGAAATAAAACAGCGTTAGTAAATTATTTAGAAGATACTTAAGACAGTTTAAGAAACCACACTGACAGCCACGTGCTTTGTTGTTTTAATTTTATTGAATGTAAATAATATCCATCAATCCTAAAGTGTAAAGCTGTTTGAATGTACAGCTTTACTACCACAACTTTTTAATGTATATAAATATTAAAAAAAATACACGCCAACAACACAGCAGCATTCGTATCTTTTATTAAATTCCATGCACCAGTTACAGTTAAATATTTGATTAAATAAATAATAATTTATTTAGTTACCTAGAAAAAAAGTCACACCACAAAAACACAGCATTACTGTCGTTTTTTATTAAATTCATAATTCAGTTACAGCAAAGTAGCTAATTAAATAATACGGGAAGCGCTCCTAGAAGAAAAATTTAGGATCCAGGCAAAACCAAGGAGTGTTCATATGTCCATAAAACTTGACACATCGAATGGACACCCTAGGGTTCCCCAGACCGTACGCAGGGATCATTGGCTGCTTGGTATCGACACATTGTCGATACCAAGCCTTGCAATGTTTCACTTCGGAAACAGAACAACGGATGCATAGATCGAAAAACCGAAAAAATCCGAATCGAATTCGAAGCCGAGTTTCGACTTAAGTCATTAGATAATAAATAAGTAAATAATTCCACTAACCTGATGGCCCTCTGTGTACTTGGGCTGATAAATATGGTTCAACGTTTGCAAAACTTTCAACGTACCGTACGAAAAACGTTACTATAGAAACTTGCTATGTACACTTTTCTAGAAGACGTGAGCAACAATTCTTAAAAGTCGCTGCTGGTGCAGTAAAGAAGAGGTTTACGCAGGCGTAGAACCATTTAAATCAGCCCTACCTTATATGGGTTGCTGAACTCCATCATGTTTTGTCATCACTGGGTACTCACTCCTCCACGGGAAACTAGGCTCCAAATGCTGCTTGAAAAGGTGTAGTCCCATGTTGCTCGTCCAGATTATGCTTGTGCCAACTCTCGAAGATGAAGTCCAGCCGGCCAGTTATGCTAAATAAGCCTTGGTAGCCATTTCAACTAACATTTATTTTCGCTCAACACATGGAAACTACATTCCCTGTACACGTAGTTCTTCAAGGCCCGTGGATGGAAATAAATTTTGAAAAGAATGTTTTTCGCTTTAAGATCTTCACCTTGTACGAGCGAGAGTAAGGATTTGGTGCTATATTTCATGAGAGGCTAATTTTGAATTTAAGCCGTTTTGAACACCAATGTTAGTTGAAACAGCTCTTAAGTAATTTCTACCTGCTTTCTTCTCTGGCTATCCTTCTTCCTAACAAGCTGGTCGTTTTTGATTTGAGGCAAAATAATCTTGAAATCATCATCATTATCATGATCAGTTTAATTCCATATGGCTCCTCGTCTTTCGACTTCGTCAATGGCAGCTAAATGTACCTCATTCACTTAACTACCTACTTTAGCTTCTAATTCCTACTCGACGATCTTTGTTCTTCTTTCTTCGGCCGGTTTCTTCTTTTAACGAACAATGGGACGCACAGGGCGATCAAGTCAGAGATCAACGTAACACCAAGACGGCTGAACACTGCTTCAGGGAGAGGCAACCATTTCCAAAGGACCATTGACGTGAAGACTTTCTACGTCTACGATTTGTAGACGATCATTGCCTGCGTACTGCAATGCAGGGCTTCTAAACAAGGGAATTCTAACGCAAGGCAGGATTAACAAGAAGACAAACCCAGTCATCTCAGTGTCAATGATGTCTTAACGAAAGAAAGCTCTCGTTATTTAATGAACGACAACTATCTATAACCAATGCAGTATACGCAAGAGCAACATTGAGCGCAAATTCAGCAATCCACAGACGAAGGAAAGGGTTCACTACGCATGCGCATTACCAAACTGTTTTTACGGCCAATGCTATTCCTGTGCCTACCACACGGGTTACTGACTCTTCTAACAAACTACTAGTTTTGCGTTGTTCCTCCGGCCGGCGATGAATCCGCGCTGCGTCGTAGATTGGTGTGTCGAAGATTACCTACGCTTACAGTTTGTAAACGGTCTAGCCTAGGGTGTGTGTGTTGTCCCGTCTTCCCCTTGAAAACTTGTAACAAAGCGTTTAGGTCTTCCCGTGAAGTAACGCCTGGTCATAAGTTTGTAAGACTAAACTGTACCCTCTTCTACGCTCGCAAATTTGGCAAAATTAAATTCATCTGAAACTTAAATTTGTCATAGATCAATCATCGGTAAAAACTATTATTTTTTGTTTCGCTAAAGGAGACCAAATGGTGCATAGACTCGAGGTTTTTGATCATTTGAGGTAAAGCACAACCAAATTTGCGAGGCTAATCTATTTAACTATCTGCGACTAGAGAAACCACTTAACCTGTAAGGGGTGGCCAAATAAGGTCCCCTTCAGCAGTTAAATGGTCTGTAGTCTCCAGTCCTAAATGTGCCATTAAGTAATATTGTCTGGTTGAACATTACGAATGAAAGCTTCACTTGCCCAGTGCATTAACTGTCAAGTGAAGTGTGATTAGTTAAATTCGATTTTGCGCAACTAAGCGGGAGAATGCAGCGAAGACGACGATTTCCACGACGACGAGTTGCACGACGAAATGCATCCGACGAAAAGACGAACGAAAATCGAATCAAAGCCGAAATTGCGTTTGAAAAGCCTAATGCTATCGTTGACCGAATACCTGCAAAGCAACCCAGGGTTGAAAAAGGGAAGGGGAGGCCCTTACCAGCCCAGGGAACTCATTAGCTAATCTAACTACAATTAAGTTAAGCCGAAAAAAGAAGTCCAGAGACTTGAAGCCGAAGGTGCGTGTGTGTTTTACAGTATGCTTTGTAAGGTTCATCCAGAGCTCTACTACATTAACCTCCCTTGACCCAACCCATAAGGACTGACCTAACCTGGATGGCAAAATATCTCACAAGGATCCTGTCTGGAGGCTGGGCTGTGGAAATTTAAAGTGGATGGTACAAGAGGAAGGTAGTCTGGTCTGGTGGTCTGACAGAGGAAACGGTTCTTTTTCTTGGAAAGCTGAAATTCGTAAAATAAAAGAATTAAAACATTGCGGAAAAGCAATTAGTATAGGTAATAGCATGATTAGTAGTGATATTTGGCATAAATAGCACGAGTGACACTTCCAAATTGTTATACGTAATTTCACGAGCCGTTAGGCGAGTGAAATTGGAGACAATTTTGAAATATCACGAGTGGTATTTGTGCAAATATCACGTACAAATCATGCTATTATTTGTTTATACTACTACCCGCAAAAGGTTTGTAATTTTCACATGTAGGTATTTCAAATTAAGCTGAAATACCACTGCTCTAAGCCAATCAAATTGCAGAAATTTCTCATGTAGTAGTATAAAAGGTAAAATAAACAACTGCTGGAAATTCACCGGCAGGGGGGGGGGGGGGGGGGGGGTGGTGCTCAACAAATTCACACTGAGGCTGGACCGCTAGGTCCAGACCTTATCCTTTTGTATACTATCTTTTGCAGAAAACTGGGTACCTTTATTATATACCTTCTGTTGACAATGGTACCCTTTTCAAACACCTAGTTTTTAACTTTGCATCTGTTTAAATGTACTCTCTTTTAAATATGGAGACCAGTACATGTTTCTCGAATTTTTTTGCAGCGATAAAATTGATCTGTTTTCCCCTTTGGGATATTTTTACAGATAGCAATCTGTCCACCCTTTTACATACTTCAACAAGTGAAATTGCTACCCTTTTATATACTCGAAGCCTGAAGAAGGTACCCTTTTCGGGTGGAGCCACTCCGTATAAGCCATTACAGGGAGTACTATCCTCGGTTGGAAATGTCTCAATTGTCAAGCTGTGCAACCTTGGCGAAACATTAAGGCCAATAAGAATTGATATAAGAAAAATTGAAAAGTAACATTCTTCACACAAAGGAGACGAAGACCTTAAAGGAATCCCACAAAAAAAATTAAACTCATCCTTTTACTTCTCGCTTTTTCTGTTTATTTAGCTAAATATGGACGTTGATAATATTGATAACTAGGAAAAGCTCTCAACAGCCTGTAAAGTGGTTATGCAAAGCGAAGCATAAAAATTTCGACTCCCATTCAATGCAAATACTGTTTGCTGCATGTTTGCTTTTGTTTTTATGTTGGAGTTCAACATTCAAGTGCGAACTTTTCTTTGGCAATAATCTAAAAGACTGTAGTTTTTCTCTTCCATAAAGCTGGGGTCATTTGTTTTTCCAACTGAATGTTACAAACTTGTGCTAATGTACTTTGGTTTTGCCAAGTCGAGTCGCTATCTAGGTAAGCATTCAGAGTAAACATTACAACACTTCCAGAAAATAACTCACTGTAGATATAAAATAAATTGCTAGTCTTGATGATTCTGTAGATTATATCATAAAAAATGTGCCTTACCTTTTTGAAAGTCGAGTTGCTGAGTTCCAAGTCTGCCACGTGTATCAAATTCGAGTGGGCCGTTCGCCATGTGGTCGACATCTTCATTCAAAGTCTATTTTTCAACTTGTAATGTAGTATTTTCTGCAACAGAAAAATAATTCTTAGTAAGTATATGGCTATCGATATTAAGACAAAGTACCTACTTTATCTACTTTTCAGAACACAAATTACAAACTCGAGTAAACGTGTACTAAGTCTGGTCGAAGTAATCTTCTACCTACCTTTCTGGTAAGACGGAATCCACAATGTTTGCCAATGTAGCATTTTGTGTCAAAGCCAAGAATATAGTACAATGGAAAACGAACTCAACGGTAGTGAGAGAGTAACATTCCGCAAGAGTTTACAGAATCGTTCGCGACAGTAGCGAACTCTCGCGTCTTTCTCCAGAATGAATAATTATCACAGTATTTTAAATTTGAATGTGGCGCCCTCCAGCAACCTCGTGTTCAGAAAGTGCTTCATGATTGGTTCTTGCTTGCACGTGAGAACGAATCGAACCAGCGGCATGTTTATCACTTGTTTACCACTGAGAAAAACAAATTAGGAACATTTGTCGGGGATTAAACTTGAGTTTTGTTTTCCTTTATCGCCGTGTATTGCTGGAAACGTGTATAAAAATAAAAATGGTAGTGAGCGGCTTGAGGGAAAGAGGGCCCAAAATTTCAAAAAGTTTTCTGGAAAGGAAAAACGTGTAACATCTGCGCAAAACGAAGCTAAATTATTCAAAGGCCCAGAAGATTCTTTGAACCAGGGGGAGAGAGGTGGGTAAGGGGAGATGTCCGTCTTGGATCTAGCCAATGAAATTTTAATTAGCGAACAACATGTTCAGCGTTTTTAAAGTGCAAATTAATGGCCTGTGATCATAACTTTCCATGTAACCACAGGTAGCCCAAGCTCGAAATATGAGCATCGGCGAACATTGGCATTCAAGTTGCGTAACATTGGAAATGTAAGGATTTGTGTGGGAAAAAACCTATCGTTTCCGTAACCTACGAAAATCAAAGGATTTCAATAAAAAGAAACAGCTAACCTTAAATGAAATGTGTGTTACGTCTCTCCTGTGTGGTCCATGGGCCGATTTATGGCCGTTTTAGGGGTTGTACTGTAAACGGGTCTCTCTCTCTGATAAAAGCCTAACCAAGGTCGGGGACTCCAGTGAAGTGGCCAGACTGATCCACCGAAGGAAAACGGCCGTAAATTCACTCCAACGGTTTCAGTCGCCTCCAAATCCTGCCTACGTAACACACGATAATTCTGCTTTCCATTCCTGATCTTGCTTCAAGCAGCCTTTGCACTCAGAGCGAATCAAAGGTCACCAATCTCTGCAACCTTTCCGGTATGAAGCCTATCGACAGAACCTTGGCTTGAACACGGCCGCGTTACCCGATGAAAGATAGCGACGCGGCCTGAGACTCGAATTACTCACGCTCGGGGTGGGAGACAATCTCCTGCTCCCGTCCTTGTCTTTCTCGGGTATTGATGATGTCCACGGGAACAAGAGACTGTCCCTGCTGGAGGAAATCAGAAATCCTGGGCTTTGAAGTCTAGAGTTCAGCTCAATGAATTCGGAAACCCGTTAACGATTAGAATCCGGAATCCAAATTCCACACACAAGGAGAATTAGGGATCCAAGATCCAATGACAGTCCGTGATCCAGAACCTGGAATCCGGAATGCACAGCCTGGAGTTCAAGACTGTCTTAGACTACACTAAATGGGGTCTTGAGACAAATAAATACACTTGTTAATATTTATCACTTTATTTATTGAACAACTCATAGATTCAATAGCACACTTGCAGATTGTTGTATTACATTGGAACTCTTGATTGGAACAATAAGATCTCTGTCCGGCGGCTTCGAAAGTTGGCTCTGGGCCAATGGGTATCTACTCCAAAAGGAAGTCTGTTCCATTTAATCTATATCTTTCTTTTCGCCAGATTATCTAAACACAGATTTTTCAGTGTTTAACTACGCCGCATTCTAAACCATTTTCCCTTTGTTCAAATCTGACTTTCATAACGCTGTCTACTTTTGTTTCTAGTGCCAAAAACTGGTATATGCATGGCGGAAACTAGGGTAACGGGTAAGACTTAAAATCAGCCAGTGAAAAGAGACCTGGAGGTTGACCGATCGTCTTCATAAGCCAGCTCTTTAAGTTAGACTTTGTCAAGGTATAAACAGTCCTTAAAGTTCCTCTTTGGAAAGAATACTTGAAGTTTAACAGGAGACTGTGTCTTTGCTGTTTACATGTAAGAACCGAAGGTGATGTTTGGACGATATAACGCTGCGCCAGGAGATTTTTTCAACAGCTGACGTTGATTACCTGCCGGAACTACACTCAGCGAAGCTAAAACATTTTCTGTAAGACTTTACAGACCAAAACAACTAGCAATGCTACTTCCGTAAAGGCTACTTTAAGCCCCCCTACACCCCCCCCCCCCCCCCACCCAACACGCAAACACACAGACAAACACCATCCAATCTCGGGCCTCCTTAACATGAGACTTGCGAGCGAAGCTGAGTTTACTCAATACACCACTAGAACTCTTTTATCATCTGAAAATAGTTTTGGTGCAAAGTAACATTAGACAACTCGGCTTCAACGAACATCATTCAATCTACAATACTTCCCCCTTCATGATCAAAACGCGTAATTTGCGAGTCATGCTGAAAAGGTGGTGCATTTCGCGAGATATGTCCAGGATCGATCTTGTTAGCAAGAATTTGCTAGCAAATGTTTTTCGCAATTGTCGCAAAAGAAATAATTGGGAAAAAATTATGTCAGAAAATCACTTACAAACATCACAAAAATCGCAAAAATAACAAATCTAACAAGAATCAAGACTTAGAAAAAAGAGAAGCCAAGAAGGACCCCGAAATATCCGCAAATATCGCAAAAGTAACAACGATTTTTCTTGCTAGCTAAAAACACCCATGACAAATATCGCTAATATCGCAAAAATAACAAATCTAACAAGAATCAAGACTTTGAAAGCAAATAAGCCAAGAAGGACCCCGAAATGTCCGCAAATATCGCAAAAATCGCAAAAGTAACAAGGATTTTTCACGCTAGCTAAAAACACCCATGACAAGTATTACAAAAATCGCAAAAATAACAAATGTAACAAAATTCCAAACTTAGAAAGAAAAGAAGCCAAGAAGGGCCTCCAAATGTCAGCAAATATCGCAAAAGTAACAAGGACTTTTTTTGCTAACTAAAAACACCCATGACAAATATCGCAAAAATCACAAAAATAACAAATGTAACAAGAATCAAGACTTAGAAACAAAAGAAGCCAAGAAGGACCCCGAAATGTCCGCAAATATCGCAAAAATCGCAAAAATAACAAATGTAACAAAATTCCAAACTAAGGCCCGGTTCAGACGCCGAACTTTTCATGAGCCGAACCTAATACATTGAATTAAGTACATGAAAAGTTCGGCGTCTGAATCAATTAGGAACGCCTGTTTCAATTTGGAACGGCTCAGCCGCTCTTTTCGCCTGGCCCAGACGGGAATTTCGCCTCTGGAGCGACTTTGGAACGGCTTTGATTCAGACGCCGAACTTTTCATGTACCGAACCTAATGCATAAATTATTATAACGTATTTTGTAAGTAGTTTGACGGAAATGAGCATTTTTCTCCTTTTGAATTTAGTTCGGTGGAATTAAGATCGGCGTCTGAATCAATTCAGCCGGTCTAAATAATTTGGGTCGGCCTTAATTCGAATTAGGTTTGGCTCATGAAAAGTTCGGCGTCTGAACCGGGCCTTAGAAAGAAAAGAAGCCAAAAAGGGCCCCCAAATGTCAGCAAATATCGCAAAAATCGCAAAAGTAACAAGGATTTTTCATGCTAGCTGAAAACACCCATGACAAATATCGCAAAAATCGCAAAAATAACAAATGTAACAAGAATCAAGACTTTAAAAGCAAAGAAGCCAGAAGGATCCCAAAATGTCCGCAAATATTTCAAAAATTGCAAAAGTAACTGGAAACTAATGGGAATTACGAAAACGTCACATTTTACCAGTCAATCAAAATCTTTCATCAGTATATTTTTCACTTGCCAAGTTTCAGCTTGTGAGCTGCAACCTTTCTCTTGCCATGATTTGGCAAATGACTCATTCGGATCGGAGGTACCACGCGGATTAGTCCTGGGTCCCATGGTTCGGCATGAAAACGAGGTTGATAGGACCAACATGGCTGCCGCTCTGGGAATGCCAAGTCATTCTGAACAAACCAAAATGATGTCTTCTTCAGATTATCCAGACTGGCTTACAGCGGAGCATAGAACTGGAGTAAGTAAAGATTTTATGATTCTACTGTTTTTAGTGGTTTTTTTTCCACATAATTTTATTTGACGTCGTGTTTTAGACAACAATCATGGCCGTTGAATTCAATGGCGGCGTGGTGATAGGAGCTGATTCACGTACAACTACTGGGTGAGCTGTTTTTCCTAAATTTTCTTATTTAATTTCTTATGTAAGCATTTTCATGTAATGTAGCACAAGATCGGAATAAATTTAACATTCAAGCGAACTTTTGTTTACATGGGCATGATCGACATCAAACTCCTAAAGAAACTTAAATCTTGCTTTTCCTCAGAACTGATTATTTTACATAAGGCCTCATTCACTAAGCTGCTTCTAAACGAACAAAGGAACAGTTTTGTTCTTCTTGGTTGCGACCCCTCAGAGGCAACAGACCCTTCTTCCCTTTGAAAGAGCACCTACAGCATGTAATTAGAAAACTTGACAAGATTTATGAGTAGTGAGTAAACGTAACAGGACGACAGGAAGAAGAGGACAACAAAACGCTTGTGCATGACAAACGTGATGGACCTATTACTTGTGTGTTTTTTTGAGATCTTCACTTACATTTAACAGTAATGTTTTCTGGTCTTTTACAAAAAGGGCTGTTTTAAGGAAAGTGAAAGTTTGGTGAAAAATTATTTCAAACAAAATTATTGTCACGCTTGTCACACAAGGTTGTCTTCTCTACTCTCCTGTCCTGTTGCGTAGTATGATATGTCAGAGACGGTAAAAGGTTTTCTGGCCTGAAAGTTGATTGACCCGATTTTATTTTGCCCAGACATAAGTCCATTTCCCTGATATTTAAATGTAGGTCATTAAGCCTGATAAAAGGAATAAGTGTATAAGCGTGAAAAGACAGTGACTTCACATGTGGATCAACAACCATTTTTCCAGTGAAAATTTCACACAAAACATATCAAAGATCTACATAGTGATCATTGCAATCGCTAAGGTACATGTAGACTTCATGGACATGTACACGTAGCATTAAGTGCTTTCTTTCTTTTACAGGGCTTACATTGCAAACCGAGTGACAGACAAGTTAACCCCAATCACAGACAGAGTTTTCTGCTGCCGCTCGGGATCTGCTGCTGCCACACAAGCTATAGCTGATGTGGTTAAATATCATTTGAACTTCCTAAGGTGGGTAATTGATATTAACCCTTTAAGTCCCAATAGTGTCCAAGATCAATCTTCTCCTTACAATTATCCATACACTGTAAAGAGATAAGTTATGAGAATCAATAAAATGATCACTCAAGAAAAAATACTTAAATCTTACCTACACATTAGGAGCAGGCCAATTTTTTGAGTTAATGTTAACCCATGAAAGGAATGAAACATGGAATAAAGATGATGTTAACTGTATAAAATACAAATGTAGTATTTTTTTTTGATGCTGCTCCTTTTTTTCTGCTAAAATATCTTCTTCCAAAGCTGTTGTGAAATGTGCCACCATATTGACCCCTGTCCCATAACAGTGAGTGTCCAATGCTGTCACTAGTGGAAACCAGCCTTAATTCTTAACCCTTTAAACCCTAAGATCAAAATTTGAATTCTCATTTGTTGCCTCTATTCATTTCCTACAGAAGTAGTGGAGAGAAGTTGACAAAAATATCAAGCAAATTCATCTGATCATGTCCATGATTCTCATGACCACTCTGTTTTACAAAGCATTGATATTACAAGGAGAAATTTGATGCTGATCACTCTTAGGGCTTAAAGGGTTAAGAAGGAGGAGAGGGGGGTTTATTAACTTTCTTCCCCTGAAAGCAGGACTGTCAAAAAGTGTTTTAGTAGCAGACTGATAATTAATAGTAGGGGGCTTTGGCACCCACACCAAAGGCACAAGTTTCTTAGGGCTGGGGCATCTAGGAACATTTTGAAATTTAGAGTCTTGGAAATCGCGTTTCCATGGGTTTTCAAGAGGTATTTTCCACTGCGGACACCATGTTGTTTCATCGTAATACAATCAAGACTGGGAACAATCAGCC
This sequence comes from Porites divaricata, assembly GCA_038088405.1. NCBI lineage: Eukaryota > Metazoa > Cnidaria > Anthozoa > Scleractinia > Poritidae > Porites > Porites divaricata. Next base: position 6,303,566 of record JBBMOI010000008.1, read on the forward strand.
ATCAAAATGTCCCAGACATTCCACACCTTTTGCATGGTACAAACGTTTTACAGATCTAAACCTCTTTAAATATGCATTAAATTTTTTGAATGTCATTTAAAACTGGGAAACGGATGGTGCTTATATGTATTTTTTGTTAGCAGTTATGGTAGAAGGAGACAAAAGTAGCCGGCTAAGGAAAGCTAACTAGCCAACAGTTTTGGCCAGCCAACAGCCGTTATTGACAATCCCTTGAAAGGGAGGCTTGTTAGAGAGAAAGGGATTGATAGAGGATTTACAGTATTCCAAAAGCAATAAAATCCAGAAACAAATGGTTGTACAGTGTGCTCATGGATGCTTCTTATTATGCAATTTTTTATAGTATTGAGATGGGAGAACAGGCTCTTGTTAAGACTGTTGCAAATGTGTTCCGTGAGATTTGTTATGCAAACCGTGATCAAATGACAGCAGGTATCATCTGTGCAGGATGGGACAAAAGACAAGGAGGACAAGTAATGTGATTTTAAAATCTCCTGTTTTTGTATTGGATTTTTTACATTGTATTTGCAATTTGCAGTATCATTGAACGTCCTCCCTTGCTCAGTTGTTGAAAGCTATTCATCTATCAGAGAAAAAAAATTGTACATTAAGAATTCAACAAGATCAAATCGTGTAATTTGTTAGATATGAAGAAATTATTCTGCACATGTGCAGATAAGGACCAACGTTACTGTATCATAGCAACAAAATGTGGGCTTTTTGCAGAAGGTATCCGTTCTTCAATCAAAGGAGCAAATCGATCAAACCGGTTTTTGAAGTGCAAAGTGAGGCGATGTTAAAGCAGTGACTTTTGTCAGATTGAAATTAACAATAATATTATTTCGTTCCCTACTACGTCGAATTCCACTTTGTAGCAAAATCCAAAAATATTCAATTAGACATAATTTTTCTATCTATTAGCTGTGGATCTTTGTGTCAGAGAAGGATTTCTGTATGGCACAATCACTGTCTTAAATTTTGTATTAAAGTGTAGGCTAAGAAAACTATGTGTCAACAAATTTCCCATATTAAATGCACCAATAATCCCTTGATGTTAGGGACATGTACTTCTCAGGGTGAGATGAAAAGAAAAAGATTTATTGCCCTTCAGACAAGCTGTTGCTGAAGTTTACCAGCACAGAACAGGCCTACCAACCCTCCTTTTTAGCTTTAAATGTTACTTATGCTGTGCTTGTCAGGCAACTTCTTATTAAAACAATGTTTGCCCAATAATTGGTTGCTCCACTAGTGCTGTCACTCCATGTTTTTACCTTATTGGAACTTGATTTGAAAATAACTTCTCAAAAAAGAACAATATAACAAGGGGGGTCTTTTTTTTACAAGTGTTTTTGTGACATTACCCTGTACACATACCGTACTTTATTTCTGGTACATGTAAATGTGCCTTCACACTTGTGCAATTTTTTCTTCAGGTTTTCTCAATTCCTCTTGGTGGAATGTGCGTCAGACAGCCATTTGCTATAGGAGGTGAGGGTGCTACCAAATTCAGATGGAAAAAGCACATTTTGAACAATATTTTTTGAAGGACCATTTACCTACATGGGTGTGACTTTTAATAATAATAATAATATTTAGTAGTAGTAAAAATAATGGTTGATACAAAGCCCTCACTGGCTCAGTGATTCACAATTTGGTCATCACATTGGAAGTTGCATTTCATGTAAATGTAGATAATTATACCACTTACATGTACAGCTGTATACCAGTTGATACGTACTGTATGCACGCCTATCAGCAGAGTGCTTAATAAAAGTGCTAGAGCATAGTATAATCCAGGTTATCTGGCATCAACTTGAGATCCGACTTGGCATTTTTATTACTACATGTACTTAGTTTCCTACTGCACAGCATGTGTGGCACTCCTCAGATAAAATTGCCCACGGAAGTTCGTTCAACAACATATGCTAAGACTACAAATGCGCGCGCAGAATTTGAATAAAAAAAACTACTGTGTGACAATGGGAGATGTGAAGCGGCTAAGAAGAAATGTGCTTGCCAGATTGGGTGTGCAAGTGATAAAAATTAATATTTTTCCCACAGGCACAAATTACAGTGATTTGAAGTGGGATTAAAAGGTGCCACTTGCTTTAAGATCTTCCAAGTTACTTTCAAATGCCAGATGTGCTTGCTGAGTTCTGTACTGAGTCTCTTGCTTGGGTCTCTGAAAGAAGACTTATGGTTTGCATATCTGGTCTTAAAAGAGTTCTCTGTAAGGCCTACATAGGTCTCAGCTGACATGTTGTCCTCTGTTGTCACTGTGGCTTGTTAGGTCATGGCTGATTTTAAGCAATTACCCTCCAGAGGGCAATGAGTTTGTTGATGGCAGTTGCAAGCTTAGGTGGTACAGCGTTTGATTTCTATAGGGTGGATTTGTTATGGCCATCAAATTTCTGCTTTAGATTTGGCATGCAGCAACTACATGTAGGTATTCAAATTAAGCCTGTACAGATGGTGAGATTGTTATGCGCATGATACTCTCCTTGGGTAGCGGCAGAACTGCCTTGCAAAGTGAGCGGCAAAACTGCATGGAAAATCAAATTGACCTCCTCCAAATCTTCCCTTGACTCTCCCACCAAAAGTTCAGTAGTAGTGGCTACTAACAGCATTTGCCTGTAATTCCCACTAGCTAGAAATATACAAAATAAAATTTTATTATGTGTGACAGGATTATGCCCCTTCTGTTTTGTTGGAGGAAACATATATTTATTGTGCTTATTATTGTTGTGCTTTGGTTAAAAATTATATTTTTGTTCTAGGTTCAGGAAGTACTTATATTTATGGCCATTGTGATGCTACTTATAAACCTGGCATGACAAAGGAGGAATGCTTCACATTTGTCTCGAATGGTTTGTTTTTTTCTTAATAACATTAAATGGGAAAGAGGTAAAATACAGGCATAATAACCATTACTTTACTGAACACCTTGCCCATTAATAGTCCTACCAGGGAGACACGCATTCATGTATTGCGCACAATTATTGGTGCTGTGATGTTTTTTTTCTAACTTCAATTACATCTCCATGCATGAGGGAGAATCATTATTTCAAATTAGTGCTACCTTTTATTTTATATACCGTAAATCCTCTATTAAGCCCCCCCTCTCAAATTAGCCCCCTCCCTCTAATAAGCCCCCCCTTTTCAGGGGAAGAAAGTTAATAAGCCCCCCCTCTCTATTAAGCCCCCCCTCCCCACCCCCAATTATTCTTCACTAATAAATGATAGGCTGTATTAATCAATCACGACCGCAAAACTCTGTGTGGACTGATCCAGGATGGTTTATTACCAACTGGAAGTTCGGATTTCATTCTGATCCTCGGCTGCATGACTTAAAACTTCTTGTACTTGAGCTTTTCCACTTTGTATTCTAGTTCTTTATGGAGAACTGATACCATCGTCGTTTCTAAATTAAAGAAGCCCCCCCTCTCAAATAAGCCCCTGTCTCTATTAAGCCCCCCCTCAAATGGGCTTGAAATAAATAAGCCCCCTGGGGGGCTTAATAGAGGATTTACAGTATTTGCTTCCTCTTTAGTTACTTTCTTTTTGCTGACTTTATAGGAGACAATATTATTGTGTTGTTGCCCACCTAGAATAGCTCCACTATTGTGGGCAACATAATTTATTCTTAAATTATTTGGAAATTGAATAAACTGTTGTGGCGAATTTTGACAATTGCTTTTACGGGGACATTCAAAAATTATTAGGGAAAGAGAGAGGGGGACCTTTATTGTCTCAGCCAAATCACTGACAGATAATATGTTAAGGTAAAGAGTTGGGAGGGGGGGGGGGGGGGGGGCACAACTTTGGAATAAAATTTTTTTCCTGCTGGTGACCCTAGGTTTGGTCTAAAAATATTAAGGTGGGACTTCCCTATTTTGGCGGCGGGTGGGGAGGGGTAGTTCCCCAGACTCCCTCTCTGGAATCATTACTGATTAAATCATGGCCTGCATGGTCAAGTGCCAAGATACTTGTTCCTCCCCTAATGAGTACACTTTGAATATAAACCTTTACTGTATTCCTTTCAGCTGTGGCCCTTGCCATGTCACGTGATGGTTCTTCAGGTGGAATTGTGCGTTTAGCTGCCATAGATGAGTCCGGCATTGAAAGGAGAGTTATTCTGGGAAATGAACTCCCAACATTCTACGAGGGATGAAAAGTTGCCAGTGAATCGTTTTTTTTTTTTTTCCTTTTTTTTTTCTGTATTTAAAGTCTTTTGAAATTTAATCACTGTATGCTACACCTGTGTAACAGAAATAAAGTTTCGTTCGATGGCACTGTTAAGGTAAAGCCTTTGGTTTTCTTTATGTAAGCTTGTGGTTTACAGGTTATAATTTTACATCCAACACGAGTTAGAATCTTTCATGTGATTTGCAAACACGGAGAAGAAAGATTTGAAAAAACTCGGGGCGGTCGAGTTTTCATGCCCCTTTTTAACGTTTTTGATGAACACTTATTCACATCTTGTACAGATTCTGGTGTGGTACGCATTGAACATTGAATTCATGCACATAGCCAGACCGTAAAGTTGCCTGTCAGTGATATCATTACCGGTAGTTTTTATGCTTTATATTTTGTAGAGAAACCAATCGGCTTCACTAAACTAACTCGGTTTGTAGTACGTTATCATAGATAACAAGTTGCTTGGGGAAAAAGTAAGTTCGTTTGGAATCATTTTACGTTTCTGCGAAACTGCCCACCTACTCCTCCCCCAAGCCAACATTTTGCCCTAAGTGAGAAGTAAGTGTTCATGTTGACTTTAGGGGAGGGGTAGGTGGGAAGTTTCCCAGACACGTATAATAAGTTAGCATTATATTTCAAAAGCAATAAAGTCACAGTTGCCAGCAAATACAACAATCTCTCTTCGCTCCTCGCCGCTAAGATGTTTTGCGGGAGAGATTTCGTTCGCCTTAGGGCAAAGAGAAACGGTTGTATTAAGGTTGCATCTCGTGGATTATCCCTCTCAAATCTATTGCAAGCCCACCCATACAGCTCCGATTCAAATTTTAAGGTTTGTTAAGGTGGTCAGCAGATTTTCCTTAAGTATTCATTAAATTAATTTTTTTTGCTGATAAGACATGTACTTCCTGGTGATTTTTCTGAACGAAAAAGGTTTTTTTCATCGTTCTGAGTAAATATTTGACAATCTCTGACTCTTTGCAAATTAAAATGGTTTCGAAAACTGCTCGTTGAAATAGCTGAACAACTTTTTGTGCTATCGTAAAAATGAGAATTATGTCACACAGCAAAATAGTAGGTAAAGTCACGGAAACGTTAAGTTCCATCAAACCGAGAGTCAGAATTCAATGAAACTGAATTATTACAACGGCTTTTCTATCAGAGTGATTGCCTCATGTGTTTGTTTTTCTTTATTTGGTTTTCATTAACACAAAAAGGAACGAAAAGATTACTTTCGGAAATTTAAACAGTCTGAAATACTTCAAGAGGCATAATTGTTTGCTAAGGTAACTTAAAAGGACAAGCGACATATTGTGCTAGTTGTTTTCTGCAAGAGTTGAACTTTGAGGCAACAGAGAAACATATTACGAACTCTTTAAAACGAGAGGGATCATTTTTCAAGAGGTACTGTACCGACTTAAATTTTATTTTTAATTCAAAGTTGTAATAGGCGACATCTCTTGGCCAAGACTGGAAACAGTACTCACTTAAGTGTAGGCCAAATTTAAAAAATTGAACCGCGATATTGAACAAAGTTTAGCACTAGCGTCCATTTTAGCGGCAGTTTTCAACAGACTATACTAAGTGAGGCCGCTTTCTTTAGAAAAGCACTCTCAGAAGTACCCAGTTCATTAGATAGTTACTTTGTACTAGAAATATTTGAAAAACGACAAATGGCTTACAACGAAGAACTGATACAGCGCGTGTTCCCTTCCAATTCAGTTCGATAAATCTTTAAATTTAGTTGAATTGTAGTTTTGACTACAACGTCCTGGTACAACCAAGACTAAGCAAAACGTGCGAGACACCCAAATGACCACGCGTGTGACTGATCGCGCGCACGTTCACTCCCCTCACTAAGAAGAAAAACTAAGAGACTGCGCGCTGGCTTGGTACAATCAAGCAGGAATCCTATCTTTTTTCATGCCTGCCAACTTTGGCAAGCGTCGAGTGACGTTTTGGTCACTGAAGTGTTCAAAGAGATACAATGGTATAACCTTTCTTCGATTCTATCCAACCTAAATTTGCCTCGGGTTTGGATGACTGATATCAGAAGGGTTTATAACATAGCTGAGACTGAAAAATGATAAAATAACTAAATAACCATGTGATAGTGAAGCCAGAGCGGACTCTCAATATGAAAGAGGTTGGATGCTCGTCGCCTCGTCTGGACGTTTAAATGGCATAATTTTGTTTCAGTTGGGGTGTTAAAGGATAGGATGACCTATACAGGTATCCATGGCTTAAATCAGGACTACTTAAATCTGTGCGTGAAGTAAAAAATAGACAATAAGGTGATGGAGTAAAGAATGAAGAAGAAAAAACATTTAACCACAAGGTCTTAATAAATTTAGATTAAATATACTACAGTCCTTGTGGCCGTTATTTTGCTTCACGGCAAAAACGGTATTGAGGTCAAATAAAGCTTCGATCACGCCCAGATCGGCCTTTATCGTTTGTCTAAGTCCATTTTTTTGGACAAGCTTCCCCACCCTCGTCACGTAGTAGGCCTAACCCCTGGAATAGTCAGATAGACGGTCATTATTGTTTTTAACAATGTTATTAATAACAAGTCGTTTATATAAGCGTTCAAAATTTCTACCGGTATTCTTTAAAATGTCTTTTTTTTGACATGTCATTCAGACCTGTGCAATTTGCCAACAATGCAACTAACAAAATATGCTCAACTCGTGGTAAGATATGGGAATTACAAATTGTCATAGGAATATTCATTTAAAGATATTATTGAAAAGTATAATGTTAAAAATTGTTGCAAAAACAATTTATACTTGTCATCAACACGACATAAGCGTAATATAATGAGATGGAATAACTTTCGAGGTGAGCCATAAGAAATTAATCAGTTATTGGTTAATCAGTATTTATTATCTCCAACAATTTTTGTAATTTCTTTTAAAACCAACACGCTGTCTTTATTGGAAAAAGTGTTGTACTAGTTCTGCAATACTTTTTTTTTCAAAATCAGTTGGTGTCGCACGCTAGACTTACGGTAGACATCTAGGCCAGAAACTATCTCCGACAAATCCGACAGCTAGATTTATTACGGAAAAAAAATTGAAAATTAATGGTTTTATGTCAGCTTATTTGTATAGCTGAGTGTGGCAAAATTAACTTAGTTAGTTACCTGACATGACTGTCACAAGAACCAGAAAATACAGAGACATTTTTTATTTTTACTTATTACCCAAAAGGTTCACTCACTAGGGTAAAAGATCTTTGCTTCTTTACTACTTTGCTGGAGATCACAATAAAAATTAGTTTGATGGGATGAAACATTCATTTGCCTGCTTGAAGTTAACGTTTTAGGGCCGCTCTTTGTCGAGACTACAGCATTTGCCAATATAAGGAAACTTTTTAAAATTTTTCATGTTTTATGGTTCTGAGGACGTTTTTATTTCCGCTCAAAGGTGAAATGTGCTGGGTATGCCCGCTGGTTTTCGTAGCAATCCTAAAATGTACATCCGCTGGCCAAACCATCCGTGGCAACGCTGTACTGGAACACGACTGGGCCGAGGCCTTCAAGCTGATAATAACCATCCCAATGCAATACCCAGTTCCTGACGGCTGGAGAATGGCCTTAATATTTTCGCAGCCAATCAGAAAGGTAGACGTTTGGCGCGCCATAGAATTAAGAGAGAAAACGTCCTCCGACAAGAAGATCCACGCCTTGAAAAACATGTATTTTAATGCACGTTTGTCGAAGGGGGAAATTTTGACCATGACTGTGGTGGCTTACAAAGTCAAGCTTAACTCAAAACCCGGCAATGTCACAGTTCTGTTTAAAGGAGGAAATGTCATTCCAGTCCTCCCTACTCTACCCCCGGTAAGTTACAACATGACAATCAGTCATAGCTACAATCATGGACAAAAGTCTTGGGACACTTTTGCGTTTCTGGGGTGTTTCTTCAATTCACACAGGTCGGACCCCTCCCCTCACCCCAGAAACAATGTTGGACGCATGTATCCTGAATTTTTTCGGAGTTTCAACTTTGTATAGGGTGGGGGGAGGGAGAACTGCAAGAAAATTTTGAAAATGATGCACTGTCTTAAGAGGGAACCGAAAAATGACGGAAAAATGTGCATATTGCAGTACTGTCCCAAGGACTTTTGTCCATGATTGTAGGTAGCAATGTAGAACGGCGAGTTTTAAAAGACATCAATATTTCACAAATCATCTAAGGATGCGTCCGATTGATCGTATTCCGGAATAAGGATATTTAATAGTTTTGGTGCAAACCTCTTCTACCTTAATTTTTGGACCACCGTACTTAAACGTTACATATATTGGAATATATCTTATTCCAAGAAGATTTGTAGATATTTCAAAGCAATGAATACCAAAACAGCGTCTATTGCATTTTTTTATATTCCATTGTCAATCAAACACGCTCTAAAAGCAGAGCTCCACGAGTGCGAGCGGAGTCCCGCAACTAAAAAAATTTGGTCATCTATCTGATGCAAGACATAGTAGTAGTCATGTGACCGTACGTCCGCCCAACCGCCCGTCTGTCTGCACCACAGGGTAACCAATATGAAATGTCACACTCTCTAACTAGTGTCGGTCCGTCGGACCCTGCAACCGGCCTGCAAAGTGATATTGCACATCCATGATGTCAAAACAGGGTATCCACTGAGCAGTGTCACATGACCGTATCGTAGGCTCAGGTGTCGACCCATCGAGGTAACGTGTTTTTTGAAATTCTCTGCTGACAAATTCTTCGTTTTTAAATGATCGCAGGCTCAACTCCAATTGGATTTCTTTCCAATGCATGTGTACATGTTTATTGTGTGACGTAAGGTATTATTTATTAACCGGAGCTTCGCCTTTAGCTTTGGCTAAGTCTATATATTACTACATATTACTGGAGATCTAAAATAACATCGTAATTGTGAATTGTTGTGATCTGTGCTACAGTTGTTCGTATCACTTAGTAGAATTAAAGATTGTTTTGAGTTTTCTTTCTTTGGGGCAAACAGAACTGACCAACGAAAAGTTGTCAATAGAAAACAAGAGGTTTCACAGTAGAACGTGATATCTTTTATTCTAGTGCGTAATGTTTGGTAAATTTCCTTACTGAAATAGTAAGGAATGTTTTAAAAAGGTCATTTTTTTAAAAAGTTCCCGGCAGAAGTATCGTTCATTCAAAAGGGCTCTCATGTGGCTGTCCCTGTACGTCTTTGTGCCCGTCCGTCTATCTGTCTGCTTGTATGTCTGCCTGTCCGTCTGTCAGTTGGTCTGTGTCTCTGGACCAAGGATTAACACAGTCGGTTAGCCCAGGGTGTTCGATTCACAGGTGTGACATCGATCCTTGTTTTTGGCTTCTTTTCTTTCCGTCGAGGAGCTTAAAGTAGCTTTTAATAACCGTAAAAAAAGAGCGCACGGTTCGGCCTCAGGTTAGTCAGTCTACTGTGTTCTATTACGAGTTACCGACCTTTCATCACACCCTTGTTCGCAAACTCCAGTTGGTAGACTTTGTTAGACTCTAGAAGCAAGGGCTAGAGCAACTGACTGCAAATGTATATTACTTTTTTCCCTCAGCCAACAACTCCTGAGCCACAGGTACTGATCCATCCACTGAAACCAATTGATGAGTCCGACTCAGGTTTCAAAATGATCCTTAAATATCAAGTGCCCGAGGCGGTGAAATACTGGTCCATATCCCTTAAGTTCACGAAAGATATCAGCACTCGTAATATTAATATCGACAAGGCGAAAGTGGTTCCTCAGAAAGAACCGACCAGTGACAGGTTGTGTTTGGGACCACAACCTTACAACAGGAAACTGAAGGCTAAATGTGTTCTGCGACTTGAGTTCAACTGTCATAAGGCCAAACTGTATGAAGCTGCGCCTAACGCGTTCTTTGTGTTTCATCCCAATTCAAGCAAATGCGAAGACTTCGATCTACCAAAGCCTAGACCAGCAGCTCCACAGGAGAGCGCAGTCGCAGAGATGATTCACCAGTGGCCGCCGAACAACTTTAAAATGAGGTTCAATCTTCAGGTTATCAATTCTGTCCGTGGTGGCTGGAAAATTGCTGTCAAATTTTCAAAACCGGTGGCAGAAATCTCCAACATAAATAGAGCAAGATTTGCGCGCAGGTCCCAAGATAGGCGCACATTCTACATCGAGAATGTCCCAGGCCAGATCCAGAATGCTGATTTGAAACAATGCGAAAGAATAAGCATCGAGTTTGCTGGAAAACTGCTGTTCACACCTACAAACAAGCCACTGTCCGCTTTTGTGTTGTTTGAACGAAAGGAGCCCGAATACGCTGAGATCAATCTCCTAGGGGCTTGTCCGACATTTCCCCACGTGGGGTGAATTGCTTGATAACCGATGGCATCTAAATCTCAAACAATAGTGCTTAGTAATAGTAGTAATGAGGCAAACTTAAAAGGTGAAAACTGACAGCAAATAAAATATGGTTTATGCTACCTGGTGTTCGTCAAGACGATTATTCAACCGATTTCTCAACAGTCAATCTCGTTCCCAGGGCCTTCCACTTAGAAAAAGGAAGGGAGAGCCCTGGGAACAAATGTTTCTGGTAGGTAGGTAGGTAAAGGCCCAAACGGACAAAGCTTATCCCGGTTTTCTTAGCATGAAGCATGCCTAGTAGTATTGCTACCTTCCCCCTGGACGGAATGCTAGTTCATCGCGGGGTTACCCTCTAGCAGCATGACGCCGGAACCCATTTATACACCTGGGTTAAGAGAGACAAAGTGGAGAAAAGTTTCTTGTCTAAGGAAACAACGTGACGGGCGCGCGAGCTTGAGTCCCGGACGTCCAGATCCGGGGTTTGATGTGTTAGTCCCTCTGCCACACACACCTCCAGTGGGCTCACTGAAATATCTATTTCCGGATTCAGATATTTTGGCACGAGAAATGGTAAAATATTCCTGAACAATTATTGGATGAAGTTTTTGTGACATCCAATAGTTATTTTATTATACAATATTACTGTCCCACGGGACACACACCCAGTTTGACATTGCCCTCAGAAATCATACAGTGCGCTTGCAAACTACAGATTATCAAATTATCTCTTAGAAGAAAACTGACAGATCAGTCCCGTAGCTATAGGTTGCGCTGATTTCCAAAATTAACGGAGGGTCCTTAGCCAAAGAAAAGACAGATAATAGGGCCATTTATACGAGAAAAAATAAGACTCGTCTTAAATAAGACGTGAACTTTCCGTATAAACGGCACATTTCGTCTAAAATAAGACGCGTCTTAGCTAAGTCGCGTCTTATTTTAGATAAGACGAAGTGTGCCGTTTATACGGAAAGTTCACGTCTTATTTAAGACGCGTCCTATGTAAGACGCGTCTTATTTTTTCTCGTATAAATGGCCCTATTGAATAAATTTTAAAATGAATTCGAATTCCCGGCTCCCCACTTCATCGTGCGTGTTGGCCTCTCCCCAGGCTTTTCTCAAAAATTCAAAATACACTGGCCGCAGTGCATGCATGCACTGGTACAGTGGTATACAGGGGCGTAGCCTGCTTATAGACCTGTAGGGCCGGACACTCCACCGCTTGTAACGAAAATTACCGTGTTGGGGTGAGCCAAAAAGCTTAAGAGCTCAAAGTGTTCGATTCGTGAGGTCAGTGTGTGCAATTTTCAGAATATGTGGAAAAGAAAGTCAGCCACGCCTTCAACCGGAGTCGAAGAGCTGGCTACACCACTGCTATATACGGTGTCGACTATTAACGAAGTGAAACTGTTTAAAAACATAGGCACCCAGAGCAAAGGAAATCGAACGGAAAGGCTCCACATCGAGAAAGGAAAACTTCTTTTCGTCACGTTTGCTTTGGATCAGTGAATGTGCACATACACACAGAACAGGATACTTTATCATGAAGATTATCCAGCAAAGGTCTTAGTTTATATACATGGAAAAGATCGGTAAATAAGGAGCGGCGTTTTGAAAGAATCCATGCAACCTAACCCAGACTAAACATAATTTATATTGGTTATCTATGGCGCGCCGTTTGTTTCAAAATAAATTTTTTCATTGGTTGTAAATTTTTAATCTTTTTCTGTTCGGAGTCATGGATACAAGCGTAAAATCAATCAGCCAGCATATCATCAATCGGTAATTTCTCGTGTGAAATCGATCATATATGTCTGTACGATCGATCATATTTTCATTCAGTTGTGACTGCAATCGATCAGTTGTTATCTGATCGATCAGTAGTGCGTATTTTCATTCAGTTATGATTAAAGTCGATCAATTGTGGTATGATCGATCAGTTGTGCGTATTTTCATTCTTCTGTTTAACAAAAAGCGATCAGTTGTTATATGATCAATCAGTTGTGCGTATTTTCATTCAAAAGAGAGCCACATTGTACATGTGATTATTATAAGAACTCTTTTTACCCTAGGACAATTGCACAGTGGAACAATCTCCCACCAGAAATTGTAGCATCTACTTCGCCATGTTCATTTCGGCAATCCCTCTGTAATCTTACATATTGATTAGTAATTTTATGTTATTATTGTATTCATTGTTGGCATTTTTATTATTATTATTATTATTATTATTTAAAGCAGTCTGCAATACTCTGTTGAGAATTGGTAAATAAATAAATTCAGTTGTAACTAAAATCGATCAGTTGTTATATGATCGATCAGTTGTGCGTATTTTCATTCAGTTGTGACTAAAATCGATCCTTTGTCATATGATCGATCAGTTTTCTGTATTTTCATTCAGTTGTGACTAAAATCGATCACTTGTTATATGATCAATCAGTAGTGCGTATTTTCATTCAGTTGTGACTACAATCGATCAGTTGTTACATGATCGATCAGTAGTGCGTATTTTCATTCAGCTGAGCCTAAAATCGATCAGTTGTGACATGATGGATCAGTTGTGTGTATTTTCATTCAGTTGTGACTAAAATCGATCAGTTGTTCATGATCGATCAGTTGCGCGTATTTTCATTCAGTTTTAGTAAAATCGATCATTTATTTCCCTTGTAAAATGTTTACACACTGCCTGTCTCGGGTACTTTAGCTGTGTATGTTTAATGTATTTGTTGTTATTGTTTCAATTGATCTAATTAGAGCAACTATTAAAAGATTATCTTTGGCAAGAGGGCCCCTGTCCATTACATTTTCGAAAGCAGTGGATTATTACGAATTAGGTAACTTTAAAAATGAGAGACGATATCAATCGTGTTAATACAAAGTTACGAACAATGCCCTTAAAGGTCACACTGTATGAGGGACAAGAGCACCATTGTGGTCTCATTTTCTCAGTATGTACAAAAGTGAATTAACTTCCACCTCATGAAAACCACTTCATAGTTTCATTTCCAAAAACGTGACCTTCGTGCATGAAATGCCACCAACAGAAATGTAAATGTGAGGTGATCATCAGTGAATAATAATGCAACGCCCTGATCTGGGCTGGTGCGTCTACATTGGGGTTCAGTTTTCTTGAGTGCGGCGGTCAGTACTGCGGGGCGACAAATTTTAATGAACATATATATATATGATTTTGCATTCGCTTAGAAAACTGAACAGCTTTAGTTTCGCGCACGTTTAAAAATTCCAGCTCCAACTTTCACAAATTGATTACCGTTAAAACAGTTCTTCATGGTAGCTGTGAGAGAACAAGTCTCAACATCTGCTTCCTGGATGTCGGTAATCTTTAAATAACTTGGTTCCTGTTGTTTAAAAACTTGCGTTTCTTTTCTTACGTCGCGTTAATTCTTCTGTCTTTAAAAATTTTACCCCGCCTTAATTTCAGGCACAGCTGAATGAAAATACGCACAACTGATCGATTTTAGTCACAACTGAATGAAAATACGCACTACTAATCGATCATATAACAACTGATCGATTTTAGTCCCAACTGAATAAAAATACGCACTACTAATCGATCATATAACAACTGATCTATTTTAGTCACAACTAAATGAAAATACGCACTACTAATCGATCATATAACAACTGATCGATTTTAGTCCCAACTGAATGAAAATACGCACTACTAATCGATCATATAACAACTGATCGATTTTAGTCCCAACTGAATGAAAATACGCACTACTAATCGATCATATAACAACTGATCTATTTTAGTCACAACTGAATAAAAATACGCACTACTAATCGATCACATAACAACTGATCGATTTTAGTCACAACTGAATGAAAATACGCACTACTAATCGATCATATATATAACAACTGATCGATTTTAGTCACGACTGAATGAAAATACGCAATACTGATCGATCATATAAGATCTGATCGCTTTTTGTTAAACAGAAGAATGAAAATACGCACAACTGATCGACTTTAGTCACAACTGGATGAAAATACACACATCGGATCGATCATACAGGGGCACCCGACGGCAATTTTCGGAAAATATCTATTCGGAAGACGATTTGAGATCTAGAATTTTCGGAGCAGTTGTTGTAAAAGTTTTTGCTTGCCTGCCTCTCCTAGGATTTTTGAACATCTAAAAACTGGTATAATTACCCATTTTTAACGTATTTTTACCCTAAAAAAGGCCACCTAGAACTTTCGGGAGCCTTTTTCTGGCTGAAATTTTCGAAAAGGTAAGTATTGATCCCTATAATTTTCGGATCACTAGACTTTCAGCTAGGAAATCCGAACAGATAAAGAGTTTTTAGGGGATAAAAATATGCCTATATCTACCATTTAAATACTAAAATACCTTCAACAATGCTATGTTAAGTGGTTTTGAACTATATCCTCGTTGGGTGCCCCTGATCATATAACAACTGATCGATTTTAGTCCCAACTGAATGAAAATACGCACTAAACTGAATGAAAATATGATTGATCGTACAGACAGACATATGACAGATTACCGATTGATGATATGCTGGCTGATGATACACTTATATCCATGACTCCGAACAGATAGAGATTAAAAATTTACAACCAATGAAAAAATTCATTTTGATACAAACGGCGCGCCATAGGTTAACTTTAGTATGGGTTACGAGTGTGGGTTCGCTTCATGATCAGTCTCAAAAAGTCGCTCCTTATATAACCTACAAGATTTCCTTTGTTTCCGATCTCGGAATGGATATAAAAACCTTGCTGGACAATCTTCATGATGAGGTATCCTGTTCTGTGTGTATGTGTACATTCACTGATCCAAAGCAGTTGCCTTGTTTGCACAGTTTCTGTCTTCACTGCCTGAACGGTATTCAACGAACGAGGGGCGTCCATGGCAAAATCACATGCCCCGAGTGCAGGAAACAGTTTAAAATTCCTGGAAGTGGAAATCCCTGCGAACTTCCCACCAATTTTCGTATCAATAGTTTGGTCGATGTCTTGGCAATTAAAGAGTGCAGTACAGCTAACGTTAAATGCGGAAACTGCGATAAAAGGAGCGCGCAGACCTTATATTGCTTCCAGTGTTGTTCTTTCTGGTGCGAGGAATGTATTTTAGCACACAACGTGATACGCACCAACAAAGAACACAAAACGCTGGCGCTGAAAGATTTTCAAGATCAAGACATCGAGGTCGTATTAAGGCGACCAGCATTTTGTCAGAAGAAACTTCATGAAAAAGAGGAGCTGAAATTCTTCTGTAAGAGCTGTGAAGAGGCAATTTGCAACGCTTGTGCAATGACACTTCATGAAGGTCACGGCAAAATGCTCTTGCAAGAAGCTACAAATGCCCGTAAGACAAAGATAAACTCCATGATTAAATCTTTAAAAGATAAAGTACTGGAAAAACGAAAGGAGGTCGAACGATTCAACCAAAAGAGCATGGAAGTTCAAGCGCAAGTAGCCGACTTAAAAAGCCAAGTGCAGACGAATGTAGACCAAACGATTGCAATCATCGAAGCGAGGAAACAGGGTGTTTTTGATGCGGTCGATGATCAAGCGAACAAATCACTTGAAACACTCTCACAGAAAAAAGGCAAAGTTGAAAATGAAGTGAAAATAATTGAATCAGCAATTGAACAAACTGAATCTCTGATGAAACGAAACTTTAGTACAGAAATCCTTGGATTCAATGAAACATTTGATAAAATCCTACATGAACAGGGCACCCAAGAAAACCGTGACACTGAATGTACTCCACGGTTTAGTTTCACTAAAAGTGAAAAACTGATTAACGTGTTGAACAGTGAAGGTATAGGTAATGTAAAAACTGTTTTTAGCGAAACTAAATCGCAACAGTCAGGAGCTAAAGGTATAGAAAATAGTAAAGTAACTGATGGGAATAAAGGGGCAAATGTTTGTGACAGTCCTCCTGAGGCTCAGGTACAAACCAAGCGTTACATTCCTGTGCTATCATTTGGACAAAAAGGTGAGTCTGGGGGGATACTTAACGGGCCCTGGGGGGTGGCAGTGAATGATCGTGATGAAATTGCTGTGGCTGAGCTAGCTAACAACAGGGTTTCAGTGTTTAGTAGTGACGGTACCCACTTAAAATCGTTTGGTTGGGAGGGTGAGAATAGTGGTAATTTTAATCAACCTTCAGGGATCGCTTTTGATAGTCATGGCAATATTATAGTAACAGACTGTAAAAACAACAGGGTGCAAGTCTTTGATAGAAATGGTACGTTTCTTCGTACGTTTGGTGAATATGATCACCAGCTTAAAAACCCTGAAGGTTTATCAATAAACGGCAACGGTGATATTATTGTTACTGATAAAGGTAACAAATTAATCAAGATATTCTCTTCTAGTGGAGAGTATTTACGTAAATTTGGTGGAGCAGGTTCTTTGGACACTCCCTATCACTGTGTCCAACATGGTCAATATTTTATAGTCTCAGATAATAGTGATCATTCTATTAAAATGTTTGATCTTGAAGGAAAGTTTATTTCTAAATTTGGAAAACAGGGGAGCAAGGATGGAGAGTTCAATGAGCCCTGTTATTTGTCAGTTAACAAAGAAGGATTGCTAATGGTCTGTGATGAAAGTAATCACAGAGTTCAGGTATTTGAACTGAGTGGAAAGTTTGTTACAAAGTTTGGAAGTAAAGGTAGAGGGATAGGAGAGTTTATTTTTCCGGTTTCTACAGCAAGTCTTAGTCATGGAATGGTAGTTGTGAGTGATTTGAATAACCATCGAATCCAGATATTTGACCACATATGATATAAATGCAATTAAATTGGTTTCGCAGGCGTAGCTATGTCGTACGGTAGACATTAATTAACAATTACCTGACATGATTGTCACAAGAACTAGAAAATACAGAGACATATTTTCTTCCTATTCATCACCCAACATCTTAACTCATACTAGGGTAAAAGATCTTCCTTTCTTTACTGCTTTGCTGAATATCATAATAAAAATGAGTTTGATACATAGTAAAACGTTACTTTAATTTAATTTGCATGCTTGAGGCTGGCGTTTTAAAAGTTTAGGGCCGTTCTTTGTCAAGAAAACAGCATTTGCCAATGTAAGGCGATTTTTTAAATTTTCCATGTGCTATGTTTCTAAGAAATTTCCTATCTCTGTTCAAAGGTGAAATGTACTGGACATGCGCGCTGGTTTTCGTAGCAATCCTAAAATGTACATCCGTTAGCCAAACCATCCGTGACAGCGTTGTATTGAACACGAGTGAGCTGAAGCTAATGATAAACGTTCCAATGCAATACTTAGATCCTCGTGGCTGGCGAATGGCCTTAACATAACGTCGCCATAAACAGAGATTTGGAAAATTGCCACCTCAGTTGTATTAGATAAAGAAATTTTTTTTATAATTAGGGTGCAACGACATCGGAGTTGTCACAGCAACGAAATGACACTATTACCTATTTTACTTGCAGCAGTATATCTCGGCACTGGGAACAGTTCTTCCACGTGACAATATATTTTTTTGTTTGAAGAACTTCTTAAGTGAAGATCACCACAAAACACATACAGTGGAACCTCGATTTAAGGGGTTCGTTAAATCGAAAACCTCGATATAACGAATTTGAGGGGAAATGGCCAAAAAGTTCGCTATATCGAGGTCATAGTTAATGATTGATTTGTAACACAGGTGACTTCTGTCACGCAATTCAATGCAATTTTCGTCACCCCGAAGTGCCGCGTTTTGAGATGCAATTCATTTATTAAGCATGGTGACTTTCAGCGTCAATTATTTTCACTTTTCAGCAGACGCTCAGCTTTTCTTTACGGTACAAAAAAAACGACACGTTCAGAGCAGCGATTTAAAAATGTTGCGGAGGACAAATCTCTGTGGAAGTGACTGGTAAACGGGGAAACAAGGGCATTGGACTTGAAATTCCGGCTACATATTCGTTTTATCACAAGAAGCCTTCGAAAGTGAAGACGTTAAGAGAACTAAAAAGAAACAAAGAAGATAAAACAGAAGTTAATTGATGTCGAAATACTATCGCGCCAATGTCTGTGACATAATAAGCCTTTGTCTGAAAGGTTGCTTTCTCTTTACCATAAGGATTAAAGGATTTGGTGACTGTTGATCTGTTCAGCATTTATCTTCTGTCGTCGCGTGTTGACATTGTAATTCGTTATATCGAGGTAGATTTTACGTTTGGGCTTCCGGATTATGTTCGCTATATCGAAGAATTCGTTATATCGAGGTTCGTTATATCGAGGTTCTATTCCATGCATTTTACTATAACTTTGGCTGGGACATGGGAAATCATTGGTTATCTTCGTTAAATGGAGGTTCATTAAATCGAGGTTCCACTGTATTAAGTAATAGGCCTGTCACGTTTGTCACACACAAGCGTTTTGCGGTCCTCTCCTTTCTACCGTCCTGTTGCGTAAACTCTCTAAAATCTCATTCTCGTAGTCGTCCTCGTCCTCGTCCTTGAATCTAAAGCCCTCTTTTATGAATTGCCGGGCAGACGGGCGGGGCTTCAGATCCGAAGTTTGAGGTGTTTGTCCCTCTGCCACACACACCTCCAGTGGGCTCAATGAAATATCTATTCCCGGATTCAGATATTTTGGCACGAGAAATGGTAAAATATTCCTGAACAATTATTGGATGAAGTTTTTGTGACATCCAATAGTTATTTTAGTATACAATATTACTGTCCCACGGAACACACACCCAGTTTGACATTACCCTCAGAAATCATACAGGCGCTTGCAAAACTACAGATTATCAAATTATCTCTTAGAAGAAAACTGACAGATCAGTCCCGTAGCTATAGGTTGCGCTGATTTCCAAAATTAACGGAGGGTCCTTAGAGAAAGAAAAGACAGATAATGAATAAATTTTAAAATGAATTTCCGGCTTCCCGCTTCATCGTGCGTGTTGGCCTCTCCCCAGGCTTTTCTCAAAAATTTAAAATACACTGGCCGCAGTGCATGCATGCACTGGTACAGTGGTATGGCCTATACAGGAGGGTAGCCTGCCTATAGACCTGTAGACACTCTACCGCTTGTCACGAAAATTATGTGTTGTTGGGGTGAGCCAAAAAGCTTAACAGCTCAAAGTGTTCGAGAGGACAGCGCGTGCACTTTTCAGGATATGTGAAAATGAAAGTCAGCCAGGCCTACAACCGGAGTCGAAAAGCTGGAGCATGCAAAGGAAATCGAACGGAAAGGCTCCACATCGAGAAAGGAAAACTTCTTTTCGTCACGTTTGCTTTGGATCAGTGAATGTGCACATACACACAGAACAGGATACTTTATCATGAAGATTATCCAGCAAAGGTCTTAGTTTATATACATGGAAAAGATCGGTAAATAAGGAGCAGCGTTTTGAAAGAAACCATGCAACCTGACCCAGACTAAACATTAATTTATATTGGCTTATCAAACAAACACATTTTGACGTAATATTCTGTTTTTCTTAGAATTGTTGATCTGCTCTACAAAGCATGAACTATCGCTGAACTATGGACTGTCGCATTTTTTTTTATTACTTGACTAAGACAGATCACAATGCAGCGAGGAGGGGGAAGGGAAAGGCAGTGTCACCGCAACCCTTTCCCTTCCCTCGCCTCGTGATTTTTTCACCCTTTCCCCAAACAGAGAGCCTGTGAAGATGTTAACAGGCTCTCTGTCCGGTCAGAATGGTGACTTGACTGGCAAAAAACGTCACTCGCCGGTCATGTTGACTGGTCACTTACGCATACTGCACTGCAGGTAGCCCAAGCTCGAAATATGATTTTGTATCGCAAAAAAAACCTATGGCTTCTGTAACCTACGAAAATGAAAGGATTTCAATTAGAAAAAAACAGCCACCTTACATAAAATGTATGTTGCGTCTCTCCTGTGTGGTCCATGGGCCGATTTATGGCCATTTTGTGGGTTGTACTGTAAACGACTTATATATAGAGAGAAAACCGTTTACAGTACAACCCATCAAACGGCCACAAATCGGCCCACGGACCACACAGGAGGACGTAACACACATTTTATTGAAATCAGGTGTGGAAAATGACAATTTTTTGGCCTGAAATAGGGGAAGAATTTTGAGAACCGAGCGGCACATACCCAACAGGAATTCCCAGAAGTGCAGATGGCGTCACACGCTAATCTGCAGAAGTGACGCACACCCGTTACAATGTGAGGTCACACTGGCTCGCGGAATGGATCAAGTAACGTAATTGGGAAATAATAGAGTCGCCTCCCTCCCTCCTGCACGTACGCACCAAAGAGAACACGCCTGCAACGGCACTAAAAGGTTCTCAAGAATCGAGGCCGTGTTAAAGCCACCAGCATTTTGTCAGAAAGAAGAGAAGCTGAAATTCTTGCCCTTTTGTAAAGACTGTAAGGTCGCCATTTGCAACACTGGTGTTGTACCACTTCAGGAAGGTCACGGCAGAATGCTCTTGCAAGAAGCTACAAATGCCCGCAAGACACAGATAAATTACAGGATTAAATCCTTAAAAGATAAAGCACTGGAAAAACGAGAGGAGGTGGAACAACTCAACCAAAAGAGCATGAAAGTTCTAGCGCAAGTAGCCGACGTGAAAAGCCAAGTGCAGACGAATGTAGACCAAATGATTGCAATCATCGAAGAGAGGAAGCAAAATGTTTTCGATGTGGTCGATATTCAAGCAAAAAAATCACTTGAAACACTCTCAAAGAAAAAAAGCGCAGCTGCAAATTAAGTGAAAATAATTGAATCAGCAATTGAACAAACTGAATCTCTGATGAAACGAAACCTTTATGCAGAAATTCCTGGATTCAATGAAACGTTTGACGAAATCCTACAGGAACCGGACATCTAAGGAAACCGTGACACTGAATATATTCCTCGATTTAGTTTCACTGAAAGTGAAAAACTGATTAACGTGTTGAACAGTGAAGGTATAGGTAATGTAAAAACTGTTTTTAACGAAACTAAATCGCAACAATCAAAAGCCAAAGGTGTAGAAAATAGTAAAGTAACTGATGGGAATAAAGGGGAAAATGATCGTGACAGTCCTCCTGAGGCTCAGGTACAAACCAAGCGTTACATTCCTGTGCTATCATTTGGACAAAAAGGTGAGTCTGTTGGAGAGCTTAATGGGCCTTGGGGGGTGGCAGTGAATGATCGTGATGAAATTGCTGTGACTGAGCTCTGGAACGGCAGAGTTTCAGTGTTTAGTAGTGACGGTACCCACTTAAGATCGTTTGGCAGGTGGGGTCAGAAAAATGGGGAGTTTAATCTACCTTCAGGGATCGCTTTTAACAGTCAAGGTAACATGGTAGTGGCAGACAATGTCAACCACAGAGTACAAGTCTTTGATAGAAATGGTACGTTTCTTCGTACGTTTGGTGAATGTGGAAGTCTTGATCACCAGCTTAAAAACCCTGAAGGTTTATCAATAAATGGCAACGGTGATATTATTGTTGCTGATAGTGGTAACAAATTAATCAAGATATTCTCTTCTAGTGAGGAGTATTTACGTAAATTTGGTGGAGCAGGTTCTTTGGTGGAACCCTATCACTGTATCCAACACGGTCAATATTTTATAGTCTCAGACTATGGTGACGATTCCATTAAAATGTTTGATCTTGAAGGAAAGTTTATTTCTAAATTTGGAAAACAGGGGGAGAGTGAAGGAGAGTTCGATGGGTCCTATTACTTGTTAGTTAACAAAGAAAGATTTCTAATGGTCTGTGATGCAGGGAATAACAGAGTTCAGGTATTTGAACTGAGTGGAAAGTTTGTTACAAAGTTTGGAACTGAAGGTAGCGAGAGAGGAGAGTTTGATTGTCCAGGTTGTATAGCAAGTCTTAGTGATGGGAGGATAGTTATAAGCGATAAGGATAACCATCGAGTCCAGATATTTGACCAAATATGATATGATTCCATCCTTCTATTATTGATACCGGTATGCTACAATCACTCGCATATTTTTGGAAGAAAAACATTTTTGACTTAGTTTAATTAGTTTCTTGATCTTTCATAGCTTTCCATGCATAATACAGCAAATAGCACTTGAGGAAAGATCGTTTAAGAGTCTAGATTCTGTTTGTTTCCAATTAATGTGAAAATTTTAATCCACCTTTAAGCTTGCGTTGAAAGCGTTTCCATGCACGCGGGTTCGTTGAAAAAGCTAGTTAGTTTTCTTTTGCTCTCGGTCCAACGTTCGTATATTTACTCGATTGAAAACGCTTGCTACGCGAGCTAAGGCCACCACAGCCATTGTCAAATGTTGAAGACTATTTTCAAGGTAATTTAATATAATTCAATCGTAGTGTGATGGCTATTCAATAGGCTAAGTAAAAATCTAAGCTTATGAATTATGATGTAATGTAAGTAAATTTGCAATAAACTTCAATTCTTCGTACTTTAAAATTTGCTTGGTTTATCTCACTGTGGAATTTTTACCCTAGTTTCTTACTTGCCCAGTTACAGATTTTGCGAAAACAAAAAAAATGTGAAAAACCATTTGAAGCTTAGGTAAAGGCCTTTTTTCTGCTCACTCTTTGGACAAAATTATGATAATAATGATGATGATGATAATAATAATAATAATAATAATAGTACTAATAATAGTACTAATACTACTAATAAAAATAATAAAATAATAACTTGATTATTATTGTTCACGTATCTTATCGGTGATCACGTATCCCTAAGTCATAATGCTATTTCCTATAGCCTTAGGTGTCTAGGATCCTTCTTAAGATCTTTGCTGTTCCTAATAAGCAGGCTTTCTGGAGGAAATTCAAGATCCCAGGTGTTTTTGGTCACTGGCCCAAGTGCCTCAATAGACCAATTCCGATATATTAAAATTCATACATGGCTACGAGGCTTGGGGGAATAAAACAAAAGAAATCATGTTGCGGCTCAGTGATGAATAAAACATTTCTTTTGTTTTATTCCCCCAAGCCTCGCAGCCATGTATGAATTTTAATATATCGAAAATTGTGTATAACAATTAGAGCAACAGATGCGCTTTTGCAGTTCCACATTTTTTGTATTTCCACTATTAAGTCCTTGTAGTGGTCGATCTTCTCTTGTTCTTTTTCTGCGATTCGGGTATCAAAAGGACAATATTGCTGGTTTTCAGTGTCACGCCATTCAAAATAGATCAAAATAAAAATCAAAACCGTCTAATAGGTAAAGTCCAGAATCTGGGAAATGAAAGGAGGTACATATACAAAGACCCTCGCCAAGATTCAGGTGAGAGGAGTATTTCGTATACGAGATATCCGAAAAAATGTTTTGCCCAAATTTATAGAGATTTGTATGGAGACGCCATGCTGGTGCTCACCTGGATGAGCTCCAACATGGCGGACGGAAACCAACAGAAACATCTGTTACCGAGTTTTGCTACAAAAGCGTGAATTTATTCCTCGAGAAACTCAGAAAACATTAAAGTAATACTTTTTCTAATACATGAACTGTTTAAATAGCAAAATCTCCTGAAATAAGTCATTTTTTTAACCTACATGACAGCTCTCTTGGCCGTCATGTAAATGCCGCGTCACGCAAAAACTTAGAAATTCAAGCGTCCTCTTTCCCAAAACCAAGAACCCTTTTGAAGCGAAAATTTGTATGAAAATTAGTTTTCAGCTGCTCTAATGCATCGTGAAAGTAAAATCTCGGTAGGATCGATAGTTTTTTAGTTTGAATCTCAGTGACGTCATGTGAATACGCACCTGTTATGATCTAATTATCGACTGTTATCGCTTGGATAAAATTGAGGGATTTTATGGTACAGCATCAAGGCCGACAAATGCACACACAACTGCATGGGTCTTTTGCAGATGCAAATCACTCATGACAAGGTTTTTTTTTTCACTCTTCCTAGCCTCTTTGTCTAATAATAATAATAATAATAATAATAATAATAATAATAATAATAGTCTTTATTAATTCATAAGATAAAAACTACATATCTTATGTTATAAAACTACAAAATTGCCTTAAGTCAAGATAGAATAATTACAGAGCTGAAAATAAATTATATTAAATAATAATAACTAATTAATTAATTTACAAAATACAAATCACAAAGCTAGATCCGTGTTTAATTTCGGCCGGTGACTAGATTTGTGTCTTTAATACACTGTATTATATGACCTTCAGTTTAGGAATAAGGTTTCTCAGAGGATGTTTCTTTTGATGTTTTACCTTGTCGAAAATTTTCATATCTTGTTTTTCTAATAGATCATAGACGGTTATATTAAGCGCCTTAGATATGTATAAGACAAAAAAGCAAGGCTGGTTTTACAGTCGGGAATATATTATCTTTTAACCAATACTTCGGAAGGCACGGCCTTCCTTCTTCAGGGTCTTACATATACTGAGACGTTACAATTTGAAAATAAGAAATTGCGTGCAATATGATACTATGATAGCAAGTAAACTTTAAAAACAAAAACCGTTGAAGTGGTGATTGAAGGAAATTTGAAATAGAAAAATAGAAAAATAAATGATAACAAAGAGAAGAAATAAAGACGGTATTACATTTCATCTTTCTTATTAATACCTAAAGGTTCAAGAGTTTTACCTCTCTCGATGAGGTATGCCTCTCTAGCTTTTCGTACACTGTCTCTATTAGATTTGGTAAGCTCTAGTGGGATGAGTGCCATGTCGTTAGCAGAGTGCATCATTGGTAAGAAAGTGTTTTGAGACTGTGGTGGGTTTAGAGATATTAGATGGGTTATCAACTGGTCTGCGGTGTTCGTTGAAGCGGTCTTTGAGTCGTCGTTTGGTTTCACCTATGTATTGTTTGGAGCAGTGGTTGCATTGTATCATGTAAATGACGTTTTTAGAGTTACAGTCAATGTGATTAGTGATGGGTCTTGTTTCGCCTGTAGCGTGGAATGTGTATGAAGTTTGTCCGTCAGATATGTACTTGCAAGTGAGACAAAACTCTTGAACCTGTAGGTATTAATAAGAAAGATGAAATGTAATACCGTCCTTATTTCTTCTCTTTGTTATCATTTATTCTTCTATTTTTCTATTTCAAATTTCTTTCAATCACCACTTCAACGGTTTTTGTTTTCAAGTTCACTTGCTATCATAGTATCATATTGCACGCAATTTCTTATTTTCAAATTGTAACGTCTCAGTATATGTAAGACCCTGAAGAAGGAAGGCCGTGCCTTCCGAAATATTGGTTAAAAGATAATATATTCCCGACTGTAAAATCAGCTTTGCTTTTTTGTCTTATATTTTCACTTATTGCTGATTAGATCCTTTATTAGGATCCGGTCCTCCTTTTTTGTAAGCTGGTCCTTGCTTAAAAAATTGAATTTAGATATTTATGTCGGCTTGTGACTGTCGTGATACCGATCCAGGAAACACTGTACAGTCGTAAGCTCTGCATTAACAGCACCGTAGCCCCATTACATAGACCATGGGTCAAATTAGGGATAACCACACTTTGGAACAGACAGTCTATTTCTGCCTGAGAAAAACCCTCAGCTGAACCCTCTTTCCTTAACGATCTCAATATAAATTAAGAAACGTTCGAAATATATTTCAATTCATTGGACGTTAAAGACAGTGATGTAAATTAAATAATATGTGACAGACTCTCTCTCCAGACATGTCAATAGTTCATGCTTCGATCAAAGCGGAGATCAACAATTCTCAGAAAAACAGGATGCATTACGTCAAAACATCAACAAATATAAAGAAACTCTTTTTTGACTGGTTAACTTTAGTCTGGGTTACAAAAGGGTGGGTTCGCTTCAGTCTCAAAAAGTCGCTCCTTAGATTACCTACAAGATTTTCTTTGTTTCCGATCTCGGAATGGATATAAAAACCTTGCTGGACAATCTTCATGATGAACTATCCTGTTCTGTGTGTATGTGTACATTCACTGATCCAAAGCAGTTGCCTTGTTTGCACAGTTTCTGTCTTCACTGCCTCAACGGAATTCAACGAACGAGCGGCGTCCATGGCCAAATTACATGCCCCGAGTGTAGGAGACACTTTGAAATCCCTGGAAGTGGAAATCCCACCGAGCTTCCCACAAATTTTCGCATAAACAGTTTGCTGGATGTCTTAGCAATTAAAGAGTGCAGTACATCTAACGTGAAATGTCGAAACTGCGACAAGCGGAGCGCCCAGACCTCATATTGTTTCCAGTGTTGTTCTTTCTGGTGCGAGGAATGTATTCTAGGACATAACATAATACGCACCAACAAAGAACACAAAAAGCTGGCACTGAAAGATTTTCAAGAGCAAGACTTCGAGGCTGTGTTAAAGCGACCAGCATTTTGCCAGAAAGAACTTCATGAAAAAGAGGAGCTGAAGTTCTTTTGTAAGAACTGTGAAGTGGCAATTTGCAGCACTTGTGCAATGACACTTCATGAAGGTCACGGCAAAATGCTCTTGCAAGAAGCTACAAATGCCCGCAAGACAAAGATAAACTCCATCATTAAATCTTTAACAGATAAAGTACTGGAAAAACGAAAGGAGGTCGAACAATTCAACCAGAAGAGTATGGAAGTTCAAGCGAAAGTAGCCGACGTAAAAAACCAAGTGCAGACGAATGTAGACCAAATGATTGCAATCATCGAAGCGAGGAAGCAAGTTGTTTTTGATGCGGTCGATGATCAAGCGAACAAATCACTTGAAACACTCTCACAGAAAAAAGGCAAAGTTGAAAATCAAGTGAAAATAATTGAATCAGCAATTGAACAAACTGAATCTCTGATGAAACGAGACTTTAGTACAGAAATCCTTGGATTCAAGGAAACATTTAATAAAATCCTACAGGAACAGGGCACCTAAGAAAACCTTGACACTGAATGTACTCCACGGTTTAGTTTCACTAAAAGTGAAAAACTGATTAACGTGTTGAACAGTGAAGGTATAGGTGATGTAAAAACTGTTTTTAGCGAAACTAAAGCGCAACAATCAGAAGCCAAAGGTAAAGAAAGTAGTAAAGTAATTGATGGGAATAAAGGGGCAAATGATCGTGACAGTCGTCTTGAGGCTCAGGTACAAACCAAGCGTTACATTCCTGTGCTATCATTTGGACAAAAAGGTAAGTCTGTTGGAACGCGTTACGGGCCCTGGGGGATAGCAGTGAACGATCGTGATGAAATTGCTGTGGCTGAGCCCGATATCAACAGGGTTTCAGTGTTTAGTAGTGACGGTACCCACTTAAGATCGTTTGGTAGGAAGGGTAAGAATAATGGTGAGTTCCAGTTCCCTTCAGGGATCGCTTTTGATAGTCATGGTAATATTGTAGTGACAGACTGTAATAACCACAGGGTGCAAGTCTTTTATAGAAATAGTACGTTTATTCGTATGTTTGGTGAATGTGGAAGTCGAGATCACCAGCTTAAAAACCCTGAAGGTTTATCAATAAACGGCAACGGCGATATTATAGTTACTGATAAAGGTAACAAATTAATCAAGATATTCTCTTCTAGCGGGAAGTATTTACGTAAATTTGGTGGAGTAGGTGCTTTGGACACTCCCTTTCACTGTATCCAACACGGTCAATATTTTATAGTCTCAGACTTAGGTGATGATTCCATTAAAATGTTTGATCTTAAAGGAAAGTTTATTTCTAAATTTGGAAAACAGGAGAACAAGGATGGAGAGTTCAATAAGCCCCATTATTTGTCAGTTGACAAAGAAGGATTGCTAATGGTCTGTGATTCAAGGAATAACAGAGTTCAGGTATTTGAACTGAGTGGAAAGTTTGTTACAAAGTTTGGAAGTATAGGTAAAGGGAGAGGAGAGTTTATTTTTCTGGTTTCTACAGCAAGTCTTAGTAATGGAATGGTAGTTGTGAGTGATTTGAATAACCATCGAATCCAGATATTTGACCAAATATGATATCGTCTTATCCTATAAATGCAATTACGTTTAAAAGTATGGTCTATTTTTGTCCTACAATTACTCATATTTTTCGAAGAAAAGCATTTTTTGACATAGTTTAGTTTCTTGATCTTTCAGTACTTAATACAGTAAAAAACCGCCACTAAGAACCTAGTTTTTAAGAACCTGTTAGGCTAAAATTTGACAGTTAAAGTTAGGCAAATAAGATAAGTCAACATTCAGGATCCTCTTTGGAGACGTTAGGTGCCTTATTACTCCAAAATGCATAGGCGTACGGGCAATTTTTTGCCAGGGGGAGCGGTAAACTATTTGCCCAAATTTTTACGAAACAGTAGAAAAGAAACGAGGCCAAACGATGCAACAACGTAGGCCGTACTGGCATATGAAGGTGGCTCGATACTGTAACAGTTTTTCAGGGTCAATACCTCCCAATTTTGAGCATAACTACGTCGCCATAGACAAACATTTGGAAAAATTGCCACCATAGTTTTATTAGATATAGATGAAAATTTATCATAGGGTTTTATTGACATCGGAGTTGTCACAGCAACGAAATGACGCAATTGTCTATAGGGTGCGTTCGATTGGGAAATCCGGATTTAGATTTTCAAAATCTAAATCCGGATTTCCCAATCAAACGCGAAATCCGAAAACGGATTTGATCTCCGAGAAATCCGTCCTCAGGGTGGATTTCAATTAAGAATTCCAAATCTGGATTTTTTGGATTTCCCTTTTTGTCGTTCGATTGGGAAATCCGAAAAAGGATTTGCTAAACTGTTCTCGTGAACAGCGGACTGACGATCTTGTGCTAATTATGCGACGCATAAAAAAATTCGGATTTGGATTTCTTAATTGAAATCCACCCTGAGGACGGATTTCTTGGAGGTGAAATCCGTTTTCGGATTTCGCGTTCGATTGGGAAATCCGGATTTAGATTTTCAAACGCACCCTTGATTGCAGCAATATTTCTTGCCACTGGGAACTGTTCCTACAAAATCGTTCACGGGAACTTTTTTGTCCAATAGTCGCGTGGATGTTCGTGAAGTTAAAGCGGAATCTATAAAAAGTTATCGGGATATTTTGGGATGAAGTTGTAGGAATATGCTAAAAAAAATCTTGATGTTTGGCCGTTATCTGTAGAAAACGAATCTCTTTTGACATGCAATTTCACCTCATAGTAGCTTCAATCTTTTTAAAAACGTGTGTAAAAGATCATGGAGATAGCTCCGGCCGATCGCTAGAGAGAAGGACTTCATTTCATTAGTATGCAACGAGGCGCTCTTGTTAAAGGTTTTGTAAACATTTTGGTCTACTTTTATAAATTATTGTTTGATAGATTATTAAAAAAATTTGATATTCTTCTCGTAATTCGAGCTGAGTACTAGTCAGACACTTCTTCATTTTTCACACTCACTGTTGCTGATGCTATCTGCCATACACTGTTCTACGGGCGGAGATGATTCTAGAAAGATATGCGGAAGTTCATTCTAATTAATTCACGACTGGAAAGAGCGCATTCCAGTCAGTGCAGTGCAGTGCAGTACAGTGCTCAACAATAATAAACTATAAAAATGTAAATCAACAAATGATACCCTTCCCTATAACCAGCAACTCATCACGTGCTAAGCAACCACTGTGAGTGTCTCGAAAGAAAGTAACTGGATTATTACACTGACTTCAGGATTTTTTCAGATTAAAATAGAAAATATTTGTCTCTTTAAACTAATAAAAAAAATTACAGAAACGTCTTTAAAAAATGGCTTTGCCCAAATTTTCTGTTGCTGCCGAAAAACTCTGAGTTGCCCAAAATTTGGGGGGGCTGCAGCCCCCCTCGCCCCCCCGGCCCGTACGCCTATGCCAAAATGTAATTGCAATGCTACTTAAGGAACAAGCCGAACACCACTAAATACTCTTAACTATGATGTATTCTTAGTTTAGTTTTTCTTCAGAAAATAACATCCTATTTAAGAACCTAAAGAGCCTAAATTTGTGCCAATTACCATTTACGTAAGAACCTGTCTTGGGCCGGAAATGCAGGTTCTTCAGGCAGGTGTTTACAGTAGGATACAACTCTTAATTCGTTGTTGCTGTTTTCCGTTAGCTGACCTTACTCATATTATTATGTAAACAACTTAACTTGAAATTGCGGGTCAGTGGCCCGTTTCTCGAAAGTCCCGAGAATGTTTCGGGGTCCCTTAACGCTGTTTTATGCTTGCTGTGTTTGCATTAATTTTAAGATCAAAGTGTCAATAACTTTGAAGATGATACAATGAAAGTGTCAGTTAACAATGCAAAATTGACCGTTTTGTGAGCTCGGACTGAACTGTGCTGCTATAAATTCAACAGGTTTTGATTTCAAAATGTTTTTGGACCCAAAACGTTACTGGGCCTTTCGAGAAACGGGCCGCAGGAGTGTTCGGTTGGTAGATATATTTAACAAAGAGGGTTTTCATTTTTAATACATTTTAACTTGTTCAATAGCAAAACCATGTGGTTCACATTTTTGCACTAAACTGTTCAGACAGAAGTAGTGCAGTTTTAGGCCTTTTTACTTACTTTTCTAGTAATATTAACAGGTAGGAAGGAGCACAAAGTTTCCCCAATACGTTTTAGTGTATATCATATTTTCATCTTCTTTTTAAACAATGGACCAGTATATTTGTTTTTGTAGTTTCTTGTATAATGTGTGCAAATATGTAGAACAACAGAGTGCGAACAAAATTTACTCCAGAGAATCAGTAGGGTAGTACAGGGTACAAGGGGCGAGTTGCAAGTCATGAGACACGAGAATCGAGTTAGATCAAAGACCAGTCAGCGAAAAAAAAAAAAAAAGATGGTACACATGTGTGCGTATGGTACGGACGTGGTTTTCCGAGCTCCTGAAATCTTGACCGAATTTTATTACTAAAGACTAGGAATAAGCAAGTAAAATGGTAAAAGAAACTGTTCAATCACTGAAAGCTGCGAATGACAAGTTAAAGGAGAAAGTAGATACTATTTTTGGAGAACTTCAGCAACTTAAAGGGTCCTTGAAGCAGCAGCGTCCTGGCAGCCATGATGCGAGCAATGGCGATGAAGCCAGTGCTAGGTAAAACAATTGGCATCATTGCCATCCTTAGACACTTTGTACCCCTAAATACTTTACACCACATATACATATCTCTTATTCAGCCCTACTTATTGTATGGCATAGTCGCTTGGGGCCAAGCTGCTAAAACTTACAAAAACAAAATTCTTATTCTTCAAAAACGCGCCCTCCGCTTCATGTTCTTTGGTGACTACAATTCTCATGCAGTACCTTATTTTGTCTCCTCTAGCTTTCTTCCCTTAGATCTACTGTACTTTAAATCCGTTGCTGTTCTAATGCATGATATATCTAACAGCTTAACACCTACTAACATATCTAACTTATTTACTTCCCAATCTAATATTCATTCATATAATACAAGATCATCTTCAAGAGGTGACTATTATGTTAAACACTCAAGGTTAGACAAACAAACTAAGTCTTTTTCAAGATATGGTGTAAAAATCTGGAATAGTTTACCGTGTGAAATGCGTCAAATGTCCAAAAATAACTTTAAAATCAATGCCCACGACACTTTACTCCGAATACTTTCAGAAGAAAATGATTATATTGATTTACCCGACTTAATAACAAAAGTTTCCTGAAAACTCGGCTTCTTATATTTGCAATGTCCATGATTGTAAACTTAATTAAATTGAATTTATTTTTTTATTTATTTGTTTATTTATTTAACTACTCTTTTTCTCTAGTCTTTCTTGTGATCTGTCTGTATATATATTATATACGTGTAACCACTGCTTGCCTCGACTAGCTAACCTGCTAACTGCGGGCAGTGGATATTGCTTTCTGTAAAATTTGTGATAATTAATAAACAGTTGAACAGACCAGTCTTCTCAGCCGATGTTTTCGCTCCTTGCCTGACGCTCGTCTGCTACATGTGCCATGTCCTTAACTTTTGACTGAAAGTTAGAAACTGTTGGCAATTTAATACATGACAAAAGATTTTTAAAAAGTGTAGATTTTGAATGTTTCGAGTTAGTGTGAAAATCATAAGCCACCACCGCCATTGTCAAATGATGTATACGAAGAACTATTTAAAAAATACTTTGTATTAATCGTATTGTGATTGTTAAAATCTAAGCGTAATGATGTAATACATCTAAATTTGTAATAAACTTCAATTCGCACTTTAAAATTTGCTTGGTTTGTCTCACTGATAAATTTCTACCCTAGCGTCTTACTTGTCCTTACACATTTCAGAGATTTTGCAAAAACAAAAACAAAAAATTCCTTGTACTTTCTTAAAAGAAATTACAGCTAGATAGGGCGATGAAATTTTCATTAAAAAATTTCCTGTCACAATTACGTGCCAGTTTGGCGTGTATCTCTACCCTTTTTAACGGAATCAAGTTGATTCTTGAAGTTCTCTTGTAACATTTCAAATGAGTTTATGCCACAAGGGGCGTGGCCTGCCAGCAGCTTCTCTAGTAAGGGAGTCAGCGGCATAACCTGGAGAGTTTTGCACAATCGGCAAAGAGCAAAATATTAATCCTTAGGGTGTTTTAAAATCCCCGGTTAGAAAGCCAATGGGAAATACGGTACAAAATCTTAAAACGAAGAATCTGCTGGCACGAGCTTTAAGGGACGTCGTTCAATGCTAATGCTGCCAAGAGTGGAGTGGTTGAGGTGAGAATTAACCTGCGATCAGGTGGTCCTTCTACCCTTTTTTATTTGGAAGGGAGGGGGAAACGACGCCTTTCTTTTTTTCCCCTTTCCCCGAATAAAAAGCCTAATCGCGGGTTAGGTGTGAATTTGTTAAAGAAGTAAGGGAAGAGGACTTGATCGCAGTCTATACTAGGATACCTCGGCCCGTACTTCGAAATGACAGACCGTCGCGCTTTGTTATATAAAAAGCTGGAAAATTATTTTTGGATATGTACTGAGTTAAGTCCGAGGAATAGAATGATGTCTTCCAGGGCCGGGTTGTTCGAACGCCGGTTAGCGGTAACCCGGGGTTAAATTTTAACCCGGGTTTCTCTTTCTTTTTATCAAAAGCACTTTCTCGGACAATTTTCTCTATTATTTTTAGAGTATGCAATCATCAAATTGTAGGCAAAGAGAATTAAACTGAAATTGCTTTTTAAGCTCTCATATCCGAATTCAAATTTCGCACTAACCCTGGGTTACTTTAACCCAGCTTCGAACAACCCGGCCCAGATCTTCAAGGGTAAAGTCATCGGCCTCCTTGTGGACATATGTGTCTATAGCCTGATGGATGCTCTGTCTGTTAATTAGAATAAATAAATAGCAATTTGATCTTCTGTAGAAGAAGCATTTGAGTTCTGCTGGAGCTTGTTCGCAAATAAGACCAAATAAACACAAAACTTTACCAAAATCGACCAGGAGAAAAATAAAATCGAACAAATATGCATGTTAAACCCCAAGTCTACCAGGTTAATCATGTAAACATTGATTTACGCCATCAGTATGGAATTTATGTCACTGAGACGGAGACGTTCCTTCTGGAAAAACGTCCTGAGCGGCGAGGAATGAAGAGAAACGGCTGTTTTGCAGGCTAGCCTGTCCCGTGTGCCTGTCTGTCTATCTGCCTATCTATCTCTTTGACTAGGACCAAGGATTAACACAGTCAGTGTTACCGTACCGAGTTGGTTTTGCCCTTTCGGCGCTGATTCTCTTTCCAGGTCTGTTCACTGTGCCCCTGATGAGATTGACAGACCTTTTGAGCGGACTAAATTATTTAAAATAACATCAGTCTATGTTCCCGTCTATATTAGTGAGCTCACTAGAACTTAATAACAGTGTAACATAGCTATTTATTTATTTAGTTCTCGTACCATAGCTAAATGAGTATTTACCACGTACGTAACGCTATGCGTTCTTATTAAAAAATAACTAACGTATTTGTGGCTATTCTTCCCGCAGCTGCATGTAGTTTACGCTCAATGAACTATTGTGTGGTCATTGAACTACTGGTATGGTTATTGATCTGTTGTGTACTCATTGAACTGCTGAGTGGTTATTGAACTAACAAAAAGAAAAACTGACCTATCTATCTCTCTGACTAGGACCAAGGATTAACACAGTCAGTCAGGAGCCTGAGCCCGGGCTGTTTGATTCCCAGGTTTCTTCGCCTTCTTTTCTTTTCGTGGAGCTTAAAGTAGCTTTTGATACCCGTCTGAAAAAAAGCACCTGATGGAGGAGGGTGGTAAAATGAGCGCACGGCTCGCGCGGCCTCAGGTTAGTCGCTTTACTGTGCATGTGCTATTTTAAAGGTGTTACCACAACCTTTCACAAACTGATTAGGTCTTCATCTATCCGTTCGTCCGTCAATAGGAAGCTGCCTCAAACCTTATCGCGCTTATTCTCTCTCTTTCATTTCGTCAAATGTTGGCAGTTTTTTCTGGAGTTAAATTCTAAAACACTGTATTGAAGATGATCACGAAATTAAACAAGAAACCAAACTCGTGTCTTGTTTTCACATTCTCCACTAAACGTGGAATTAGGCATTTTCACGTCCTAATCGCGAAGTGACGGCAAAGAGATGTACGTGATGGTTGTGCAGAGTTGTTTTGCCAATCTAAACCTTTAACTCTTTTTTGCCGTTCTCATTGACGTCGCCGTCGTCGTTGCTTTAGCTCCCTAATTCGGTGTCTGTGTGCCCCTCTGTATATTAATTTGCCCCAACCTCCCCCACTCTCTTTTCGCAAACTCCTGTTGATACACTTTCAAATTGTTACTGACTCTGGAAGTAAAGGCTAGAGCAACTGACTGCAGATGTACAACATTACTTTTTTCCCTCCGCCAACGCCTACCAAGCCACAGGTACTGATCCATCCACTAGAACCAATTGATGATTCCCACTAAGCCTTTAAAATAGTCCTTAAATATCAAGTGCCCGAGGCCGTGAAATACTGGTCCTTATTATTTTTAAAAACATCAATCAAATACCAGGTGAGGTTTCGCGCGAAAACTTGACTTATTTGGGTTAACAACATCAACGTTGTCTATTTTTGGAGATTTTGCTATCTCAACATTCCTTGTCTCAAGACAAATGAGTTCCTCAGGCGATAAATTCACGCATTAGTAGCACAACTGATAAACAGATGTTTGTGTTGGCTTCCGGCCGCCATATTTCTGTCACTCAAAGGGACACCAACATGGCGTCTCCGTACAAAGCTTCACAAATTTGGGTAAAACGTTTTCCGAATATCTCGCACATGAAATAACGCACAGACCTAATTCTTGGCGAGACTTTTTGTTTATTTATCTTCTTTCATTTCCTAGATTCGGGACTTCCTGTATTGAATAGTTTGCATTTTTATTTTTGATGCTCAGTGTCGTCAGGGATCGATCCCTGACGCTGACCAAAAGGATCGAAGGTCCGGGAACCAGAATGAACAGTTCTAAGAAAAAAAGGATATTACGTCAAAATTTCAAACAATGCAAGAGATTCTGTTTAATTAAGGTGTCAGAAGGCATTACGTAGGTTGGATAATATCTCTAACTTCCGAACATTTCCATGGATATAAAGACCTTGCTGAACAATCTTCATGATGAAGTATCCAGTTCCGTGTGTATGTGTACATTCACTGATCCAAAGCAGTTGCCTTGCTTGCACAGTTTCTGTCTTCACTGCCTCAAAGGAATTCAACGAAAGAGCGGCCTCCATGGCAAAATTACATGCCCCGAGTGTAAAAGACAGTTTGAGATCCCTGGAAGTGGAAATCCTAGGGAACTTCCCACCAATGTTCGTAAAAACAGTTTGCTAGATGTCTTGGCAATTAAAGAGTGCAGTACCGCTAATGTGAAATGCGGAAATTGCGACAAGCGGAGTGCCCAGACCTTATATTGCTTCCAGTGTTGTTCTTTCTGGTGGCAGGAATGTATTTTAGGGCATAACATAATACGCACTAATAAAGAACACAAAACGCTGCTACTGAAGGATTTTCAAGATCAAGGCTTTGAGGCTGTGTTAAAGCGACCAGCAATTTGTCAGAAGAAACATCATGAAAAAGAAGAATTGAAGTTCTTTTGCAGGGGCTGTAAAGTCGCCATTTGCAACACTTGCGCTGTAACGCTTCATGAAGGTCATGGTAAGATGCCCTTGCAAGAAGCTGCAGATGCGCGCAAGATACATATCAAATCCATGATTTCTTCCTTGAAAGATAAAATGGTGGAAAAGAGAAAGGGAGTCGAACAATTCAATAAAAAGAGCATGGAGGTTCAAGCGCAAGTAGCCGACGTAAAAAGGCAAGTGCAGACGAATGTAGACCAAATGATTGCAATCATTGAAGCGAGGAAACAGGATGTTTTTGACGCGGTCGAATATCAAGCGAAAAAATCACTTGAATCACTTTCACAGAAAAAAGGCGAAGTTGAAAATCAAGAGAAAATAATTGAATCAGCAATTGCACGAACTGAATTTCTGATGAAGCGACACTTTAGTACAGAAATTCTTGGATTCAATGAAACATTTGATAAAATCCTACAGGAACAGGGCACCCAAGGAAACCGTGACACTGAATGTATTCCACGGTTTAGTTTCACTAAAAGTGAAAAACTGATTAACGTTTTGAACAGTGAAGGTATAGGTAATGTAAAAATTGTTTTTAGCGAATCTAAAGCGCAAAAATCAGGGGTTAAACGCACGGGAAGCAATGAAGCAATTGCTGGGAATAAAAGGCCAAATGTTCGTGACAGTCCTCTTGAGGCTCAGGTACAAACCAAGCGTTAGAATCCTGTGCTATCATTTGGACAAAGAGGTGAGTCTATTGGAATGTTAACCTCATAATGGTAACAAAAAGATATTCTCTTCTAGTGGGGAGTATTTACGTAAATTTGGTGAAGCAGGTGCTTTGGACACCCCCTATCACTGTATCCAACACGGTCAATGCTTTATAGTCTCAGACTATGGTGATCATTCTATCAAAGTGTTTGATCTCGAGGGAACGTTAATTTCTAAATTTGGAAAACAGGGGAACAAAGATGGAGAGTCCAACAACCCCCGTTATTTGTCAGTTGACAAAGAAGGATTGCTAATGGTCTGTGATTCAGAAAATTACAGAGTTCAGGTATTTGAACTTAGTGGAAAGTTTGTCACAAAATTTGGAAGTGAAGGTAGCGAGAGAGGGGAGTTTAATTATCCAGTTTCTACAGCAAGTCTTAGTGATGGGAGGATAGTTGTGAGTGATGTGAACTGAACGATCGAATCCAGATATTTGACCAAATATGATAATTATGATCTTATCAATAGAAATGCAATTACTTAAAAGTGTGATCTACTATATTGATCTACAATTGCTCACATAACACCGTAAAAACCCGCGACTAAAAATCTGGTTATTAAGAGCCTTTTTGGCGAAAATTTGACAGTTAGGCTACCTCTATACAAGAACCTGTTAAGCCTAAAATTTGAAACAGGGTCTTTGGCTAAAATCTATAAACATACAGTCTTACCTTTAATTTAAGGAAGAAGCTGAATACCACTAAATACTCTTAGCTATAAACTATAATGTATTTTTTTTCTTCTTGTTGTTACTGTTTTCCCTTAGCTCACCTTACTCATATTATTATTTAAAAACCTACCTCAGTAAAATTGCAGGTCAGGGGGTCCGTTTCTCGAAAGTCCCGATAACTTTTCGGGCAGCAAAAGCTGTTTTATGTTTGCTGTGTTTGCATTTAAGATCAAAGTTTCAATAATTTTGAAAAAAATACAATTGAAGTATCAGTCAACGAAACAAAATTTTCTGAACTAGGAACTGTGCTAATATTCCACAGGTTTTAATTTCAAAATTCGCTTTGTGACCCGAAAAGTTACCTGGCCTTTCGAGAATTGGGCTCTTCAGGAATGAACTGGTAGATATACCTTATAGGAGGGTTTTCATTTGTAATACATTTTAACTTGTTCAATAGCAAAACCAGCCTGTGGGTCATATTTTTGTACCAAACTGCTCAGTCAGAAGTAGTGCAGTTTCAGGCGTTTTTTACTTACTTTTCTAGTAATATTAAGTGGTAGACTCGATACTCTCAAAAGAGCACAACGTTTCTCCGAGCGCTTATTTAGTGTGCATCATTTTTTTTTCATCTGCAGTAAAGAATAGTGTATTTGTTTTTGTGGTTTCTTCTTTAATGTCTGCCAATTTGTAGAACAACAGATCAGACCGCAGGTCTTCAAGGGTTAAAGTCATTGGCTTCCTTGTGAAAATATGTGTCTATAGGATGGATCCTGTGTCTTTTGATTAGAGTAACTAAAGAACCATTTGACAGTCTGGAAGGGAGTGGACTCTCCCCACTCTGCCCCCATTGTATAATTTTGTCTCACTTGGGGTATTAAGAATATGGATGAGCTATCTACAGGTATTGCATAAGGCTGTGCGAGAAAAAAAAGAAAACTAAAGGAAATATAAAAAGAAAAATATGGCACTGAAAAGAAGAGGGGAGGAAAAAAAATTGGAACAACAACAAGGTCCGTAATAACTCTTAGTTTGCTTTCTCTTTAAGAATGATATTTTTGAGGTCAAATAAAGCTTGGGCCACGCCTAGATTGAACTCCATGTTTTGGTAAAGCTGCCCCACCCCCGTCAACATTAACAGTTGCGTTAATAATAAGTCTTTTATATAAACGTTCTTAATTGCTCCCGGTACTGTATTAACTGCCTTTTAACATCTTTTAAAATTTGCCAACGTTTAACAACTTACGAATTATATTCAACTCGTGGAAAGACATGGAAATTACACAATTGTTGAAGTTGTCATAGGAATATTCATTTAAAAAAATTGTTCAAAAGCATGTTTAAAATGTTTGCAAAAAAAATTTACTTTCACCAATTTATAGCACCACACGAACTAAGTGTAATAAAATGAGATGGAATAACTTTCAAAGTCAGCCATGAGAACTTTAACAGTTAATCAGTATTTATAATTTCCAACAATTTTAGTAATTTCTTTCAAAACCAAGACGCTGTCTTTATTGGAAAAAGTGTGATACAGAATTCTACAATCCTTTTTTTTTTTTTTTCAAAATTGGTTTCGCAGGCGTAGCTATGTCGTACGGTAGATATTAATTAACAGTTACCTGACATGATTGTTGCAAGAACTAGAAAATATACAGGAACATGTTTTCTTCTTATTCATTACCCAACAGCTTAACTCATAATATGGTAAAAGATATTTCTTTTAATAAAAATGAGTTCATCGATAAAACGTTACTTTGATTTCATTTGCGTGCTTGAGGCTAGCGTTTTAAACTTTTTGGGCGGTTCTTTATCAAGAAAACAGCATTTGCCAATATAAGGTAATTTTTTTTTAATTTTTCATGTGCTATGTTTCTAAGAAATTTCCTATCTCTGTTTAAAGGTGAAATGTACTGGAGAGCGCGCTGGTTTTCGTAGCAATCCTAAAATGTACATCCACTGGCCAAACCATCCGTGGCAGCGCTGACTGAACACGAGTGAGCCGAGGTCTTTAAGCAATGATAAACATTCCAATGCAATAATCAGTTTCTGACGGCTGGAGAATTGCCTTAATATTTTCGCAGCCAATCAGAAAGGTCGACGTTTGGCGCGCCATAGAATTAAAAGAGAAAACGTCCTCGGACAAGAAGACCCACGCCTTGAAAAACATGTAATCTATTTTAATTCGCGTTTGACGAAAAGCCCTTCGCCAAACGCGATTCGGGGAAATTTTAACAATGGTAGTAGTTTACAAGGTCAAGCTTAACCCGGCAATGCCACAGTTCTGTTCAAAGGAGGAAATGTCATTCTAGCCCCCCCTACTCTACCCCCGGTAAGACACAACATGACAATCAGAGGGCTAGCTGAGCAATGTAGAACGGCGAGTTTTGTAAAGACAGCAATATTTCACAAATAATGTAAAAGTGCGTGAGATTGATTGAAAGATTTAAAATAAACCTCTCGCGATCTAACGTAATTTTTGGCCGCTTTAAGGTGGCCCGAACCTATTTATATGCGGGTTGGTTATGTATTTGAATCGCGTTTTTCGGCACTGGACCGATCCAACCGATTTCTATGATTTTAGGCATTCTGAATAAACTGAATGGTCGAACTTCAAGGAAATTTCGTTTAGTTTCTTGTAGGTAAAAAACGTTTGTATTATCCGGGCACATGTTTAAAACCTCATTTTTACAAGAAATTTCAATAACTTGGAAACCCCAAGACAGACAAACAGCAAACAAGTCTCGGAGCTCTCTAGTTTTATTTCTGCAACTTTGAAGTCAATCGTGACTGTAGAACTAGCTGCACGAAATGTTGGTCAAATTTAACCTTAAAATGCAACGCAATTCAGAGGAAGGGTGCCGACGGACTATCTCCTATCTGCAAGGGTATTCTTGCCCCTGAAAGCTATTTTGCAAGAAACCATATGAGTGATTAGAAACCTACGGCGAATAAAGTTCGCAACCCAAGAAGAACAACCTTATCCCGAATGTGGGGCAAGATTAAAGAACTTCTATTTAACAAAGTTACTGCGCTTTGCCCTTCTCTTTTCGAAAAAATATCAACAAAGCAATATAACATCTATTGAAATCGCCTACCAGGTTTTGTCACCGAAGGTTCCCGTCTTGAGGAGAAATAAAGTCGCCAACTCAAGAGCTTCAAACCGGCGATCCATTTTCAGCTGCAACGAAAACCGTTGTATTCGGTAATATATTCAAGCTTGTTAGATTTGCCATCACATTCGCACGGGCCGTTTGCCGTTGGGGATAATGAGAAGAATAAGGCAATTGTCATATTTTTCTTCATCTTTATCCCCAAGTGGCAAACTTCGATTCCCGAGCGAATGTAATGACCAGTCTACAAAGCTTGAATAAATTTCCAAGTACAAGGACTTTCAGTGCAGCTGAAAAATGGATGTTGATAAGAAGTGCGGGAGTTGGTGGCTTTATTTCTCCTCAAAACGGAAATCCTGACAACGCTAGAAAAAATTGAGAGTTTGTCTAGTTGCTATATTTTGCTTTGTTAAGATTGGTTTCGAAAAGAGAGGGACAAATACAAAGTAAGTTTGATGGATGGAAGTTCTGTCCCGCATTTAGCATTTAAGCAAAATGTGTTCTGCGGCTTGAGTTTAACTGTCATAAGGCCAAACTGGCAACCCACTGTCCGCTTTTGTGTTGTTTGAACGAAAAGGAGCCCGAATACGCTGAGATCAATCCCCAAGGGGCTTGCCCCACAGTACCCCAGTTAGGATGAATTGATAATCGATCGCATCTAACTCTCAAACAATAGTGCTTAGTAATGAGGTAAACTTAAAAGGTGAAAACTGACAGCAAATAAAATGTGCTTTATGCTACCTGGTGTTCGTCAAGACGATTATTCAACCGGTTTCTCAACAGTCAACCTCGTCCCCAGGGCCTTTCACTTAGAAAATGGAAGGGAGAGCCCTGGGAACAAATGTTTCTGGTAGGTAGGTAGGTAAAGGCGCAATAATGAGCTAGAGGCCCAAACGGACAAAGCTTATCCCGGTTTTCTTAGCATGAAGCCTGCCTAGGAGTATTGCTACCTCCCCCCTAGACGGAATGCTAGTCCATCGCGGGCTTATACCCTCCAGCAGCATGACGCCGGAACCCATTTATATACCTGGGTTAAGAGAGACAAAGTGGAGAAAAGTTCCTTGTCTAAGGAAACAACGTGATGGGCGAGGCTTGAGTCCCAGACCTCCAGATCGGGAGTTTGCGTGAGATATTAGTCCCTCTGCCAAACACACCTCCAGTGGGTTCACTGAAATATCTATTTCCTGATTCAGATATTTTGGCACGAGAAATGGTAAAATATTCCTGAAGAGTTATTGGATGACGTTTTTGTGACATCCAATAGTTATTTTCTTATACAATAATACTGTCCCACGGAACACACACCCAGTTCTTGACATTGCCCTCAGAAATCATACAGTGCGCTTGCAAACTACAGATTATCAAATTATCTCCCAGAAGAAAACTGACAGATCAGTCCCGTAGGCTGCGCTGATTTCCAGAATTAACTGTAGGGTCCTTAGCCAAAGAAAAGACAGATAATGAATAAATTTTAAAATGAATTTCCGGCTCGCCGCTTCGTCGTGCGTGTTGGCCTCTCCCCAGGCTTTTCTCAAAAATTCAAAATACACTGGCATGCATGCATGCATGCACTGGTACAATGGTATGGCCTATACAGGGGCGTTACACCTGCCTACAGACCTTTAGGGCCGGACACTGTACCGCTTGTAACGACAATTATGTGTTGTTGGGGTGAGCCAAAAAGCTTAAGAGCTCAAAGTGTTCGTGCGGCCAGTGCGTGCAATTTTCAGGGTATGTGTAAATGAAAGTGAGCCAGGCCTACAACCGAAGTCGAAAAGCTGGCTACGCCCCTGTTATAGACGGTGTCTCCTATTAACGAAGTGAAACTGTTTAAAAACATAGGCACCCAGAGCAAAGGAAATCGAACGGAAAGGCTCCACGTCGAGAAAGGAAAACTTCTTTTCCTCACATTTGCTTTGGATCAGTGAATGTGCACATACACACAGAACAGGATACTTTATCATGAAGATTATCCAGCAAAGGTCTTAGTTTATATACATGGAAAAGATCGGTAAATAAGGAGCGGCGTTTTGAAAGAACCCATGCAACCTGACCCAGACTAAATATTAATTTATATTGGCTTATCAAACAAACACATTTTTGACGTAATATTCTGTTTTCCTTAGAATTGTTGATCTGCTCTACAAAGCATGAACTATCGCTGAACTATGGACTGTCGCATTTTTTTTTTATTACTTGACTAAGACAGATCACATTGCAGCGAGGAGGGGGGGAGGGAAAGGCGGTGTCAACGCAACCCTTTCCATTCCCTCTCCTCGCGATTTTTTCACCCTTTCCCCAAACAGAGAGGCTGTTAACATCTTCACAGGCTATGTCCGGCCAGAATGGTGACTTGACTGGCAAAAAACGTCACTCGCCGGTCATTTTGACCTGTCACTTACGCATACTGCACAGGTAGCCCAAGGTCGAAATATGCTTTTGTATCACAAAAAAAACCTATGGCTTCTGTAACCTACAAAAATGAAAGGATTTCAATAATAAAAAACAGCTACCTTACATAAAATGTGTGTTACGTCTCTCCTGTGTGGTTCATGGGCCGATTTATGGCCATTTTGTGGGTTGTACTGTAAACGACTTATATATATAGAGAAGACCGTTTACAGTACAACCCATCAAACGGTCACAAATCGGCCCATGGACCACACAGGACCGGAGAGACGTAACACACATTTTATTGAAATCGGGTGTGGAAAATGACATTTTTTGGCCTGAAATAGGGCAAGAATTTTGCGAACCGAGCGGCACATGCCCAACAGGAATTCCCAGAAGTACCTCTCTCCCCAGAAGAGTTTTACCTCTCTCGATGGGGTATGGCTCTCTAGCTTTTCGTACACTGTCTCTATTAGATTTGGTAAGCTCTAGTGGGATGAGTGCGATGTCGTTAGCAGAGTGATCATTGGTAAGAAAGTGTTCTGAGACTGTGGTGGGTTTGGAGATATTAGATGGGTTATCAACTGGTCTGCGGTGTTCGTTG
This sequence comes from Porites divaricata, assembly GCA_038088405.1. Taxonomy (NCBI): domain Eukaryota; kingdom Metazoa; phylum Cnidaria; class Anthozoa; order Scleractinia; family Poritidae; genus Porites; species Porites divaricata. Next base: position 6,347,599 of record JBBMOI010000008.1, read on the forward strand.
AAGCGGTCTTTGAGTCGTCGTTTGGTTTCACCTATGTATTGTTTGGAGCAGTGGTTGCATTGTATCATGTAAATGACGTTTTTAGAGTTACAGTCAATGTGATTAGTGATGGGTCTTGTTTCGCCTGTAGCGTGGAATGTGTATGAAGTTTGTCCGTCAGATATGTACTTGCAAGTGAGACAAAACTCTTGAACCTTTAGGTATTAATAAGAAAGATGAAATGTAATACCGTCTTTATTTCTTCTCTTTGTTATCATTTATTTTTCTATTTCAAATTTCTTTCAATCACCACTTCAACGGTTTTTGTTTTCAAAGTTCACTTGCTATCATAGTATCATATTGCACGCAATTTCTTATTTTCAAATTGTAACGTCTCAGTATATGTAAGACCCTGAAGAAGGAAGGCCGTGCCTTCCGAAATATTGGTTAAAAGATAATATATTCCCGACTGTAAAATCAGCCTTGCTTTTTTGTCTTGTATTTTCACTTATTGCTGATTAGATCCTTTATTAGGATCCGGTCCTTCTTCTTATTTGTAAGCTGGTCCTTGCTTAAAAAATTGAATTTAGATATGTATGTCCGCTTGTGACTGTCGTGATACCGATCCAGGAAACACTGTACAGTCGTAAGCTCTGCATTAAAGTAGTTATAATAGGATGCTTTGAGTGTCAACTCACAAGTACTTTTTTCCGTCATTTTCCTGGTTATTTCTGTCATCTGCCCCAAATTTCAATGACAGAAATTAATCAGGGAATTTTTTGTTTTCTTTTTCAAATTTTTCAAAATTTCAAAAATTTCAAAAAATCCAATTATTTTCTATCATTTCTCTAATTAACCCTGTTATTAATTTTTATTTTTTCTTTGAAAAGTGGGGGAACTTGACAAAATTAATAGCTCGCTCCCCCTGCGGGGTCGCTCGCGGAAAATGACGGGAAAAAGTACTTGTGAGTTGACAACTCAAATCATCCTATTATAACTACTATAGAGTAAAGTTTGATTTGAAAGTTATATAATTATATAATAAAAATGGGATACGTTCACTTTTTTCGTTTTATTAAAGATGATTTAATTGACCCTAATATTGCCTTTATATAATTTTTTGTTTTGTATTTATTTTAACTACTTAGAAAGATATGAAAGTGATATTAAGAAAGAAAGAAACAGAATTTTAGCTAATTTGTTTAGGAATATTAAAAGTTCATTAATGGGTGGAGTCATGAATTTGGGTAAAAAAAAGATAAATATAACGGAAAAAGTAAAAGAAATACTAGGAGAAAAAGACGAGGATAAAAGGAAATTTAAATTATTAAATCTTGATTTCTATGTTGAGTGCTCATTTAAGTATCCTCATATATTGGATGAACTAATAGATTTAAAATTTAAATTCAGAGAAATGAATTTTGCTGAAATGGAGGTGAACTTAATTTTATATTGCATCTTGGTAAATGGGCTGGATAAAACAAAAGGGAAAAAATTCGATCAGATAAAGAAGGAAATGCAACCTTTAATAAAAATATTGAAGGAGATTTTTTGTGAATTTGATAAGAATGAAATACATAAAGAAAGAACCTTTATTTTTGCATTAAGGTCACCTGCCGGTTATCATGATGATTTTTATATTATTAATAACAAAGATGATATGTTAAGATCCTCTTCTGATGATGATAATGATTATGATGATGATGATGAAGATGTAAAGAGTATGCATTTATATCTATCTACTAATAAAGATGAAAAAGATAAAAAAGATGAAAGGAAATTTAAATATTATGCTATTGTTTTAGATCATTCTTTACATGGGGATGAAAAAGAATATAAACTTTAATTATGAAAAAAATATGATTTAAAATAATTTAAAGAAATAATTTTTCTTATATAATAAAAATGCAGTTGTCAAGTTATGATCGTCTCACACCAGAAAAGATTATTTTTAATGAACCCAAAGAATACAATGTAAAGGATAGCAAAATTAAATACAAACGTATCCCAATGGAAGTGAAATACCCAAATGGAAAGAAAGGAGCTTTTGGTAATTGAAACTCCACTTCTTTTTTCTTTTGGAGTAAATGAAAAGAAAAACCAAGAAACAGGAAAGTTAGTTGGTTATAGTATTCCGGTTTGTCTTTGGAGTAAAGATAGTGAACCAAATGCAAATGAAAAAGCATTTTTTGACATCTTAAATAATCTCAGGGAAATATGTTGCAAACATCTTGAAAGTGAATACGGATCTGACATGGCATCAACCCTGTCTTCCCTATTTTATTACAAACAGGTTGAATATACTGATAAAAAAGGAAAAAAGAAAACACGAGTAGATGAGACAGCTGCACCAGTTCTTTATGCAAAACTTATTTACTCTGAGAAATTAAATAAAATACTTTCTTTATTTAAGACCAAGGGAAACAAGGCTTTGAATCCTTTTAAATATGTCGATCAGTACTGCAATGTTAAAATGGCATTGATAGTTGAAGGAATATTTATAAGTAAGACTGTCACATCTTTACAAATAAAAGTTCATGAGTGTTATGTTAAACCATTAAAACCTCGAGAATCTTTACTAACAACAATCGATGAAGAAAGTGAGAGAGATACTGAGAATGATAATAATGAAGATTTAGTTATTTCTGATTAGGAGGGGGAAGAATCTGATTAATAGGATTTTATTTTTAATACAAATTTTGTATTAAAATTTATCTTAATTTGCGTAGCCAGGGGGTCATAGAGGGGATGGAGTCCCCCTATACCAAATCCTTAAAATTTACCCATGAGTTAAATTTATCAGGGTATCCACTCCACTTTACTAATGCCATTTTTTTCTTGTTATCTCGTCTGATAACCTTTTCTATTCTATATGTCTGCTGTTTTGCTTTTTGTAATTCTTGTTCGTAGAAAGAGCCCTTAATTGATTCTCCCATCAGATCAATAATGCTATACGTAACAGGTTTTGTTGGAATAATTTTATCAATCACAAATATCTCTTCTGTCCAGTTTGGTGTGTAACCTTTATCAAATATCTTTCTCTTATACTTTGAAATTCTAACATGGTCTCCAATAGAAAACTTTGGTTTGTCAGGTTTCAAGTAAATAGATTCGCCATACAAATTAGACCAAACTTTTTTCTCATTTTTCTTTTTACTTGCTTCAATAGGAGACATTTTCACGCTAGAATGTTTCGAGTTATTGTAATCATCAACTAGTTTATCTATCTTATCAAAGTAAACAGTGTTGTTATTTACAGTAAACATCTTCCACATCCTGTTTTTTATTGTTTTGTTCCATCTCTCAACAACGCTAGATTTCTCTTCATTTTCAGTGTGATAAAGTTTAATACCTTTACTTTTCAGAAAATCTTTGAAATGTTTACTGATAAACTCAGAACCTTTATCTGTCCATAACATCTTTGGTTTACGTTTACTCTTAAATATATCATCAAATGCTTTACTGGCAGTTTCAGTTTTCTTGTCTTTTAATCCCCTTATCCATCCATACTTGCTAAACACATCAATAACCATCAAAAGATATTTAATCCCTTTATTCCACTTACTAAACTTTTGCATTTCAACCAAATCAGCAGCCCAGATTTCATCAATCCCATTTGAGATTACTGATCTTTTTGAAAAGTTTCTGGTGATTGGTTTGTGAAGTTCGTCGGCTAATTGTTGAGACCAATCACTACTCAACGCCGACGCGTGTTTTTTTGAAGCCCAAGTCCAAGTTTTTGCTTTGTATTAATCATTGTTCTAGCCATAGCATGGCCCCATTGCCTCTGTTTCCAAGAAATTGCGTCTAATGCTTTTATCATTTTCCTTTCAGCTTCATTTTTGCATTTCACTTGTTCGCTGGATGGTTTGTTACCACAGACAGAGTAATCAACATCGTGTTGCATACTTACAGCATCTGTTCGTCCAGTTGGTTGTTCATAGATTTCTAGTATCTCACCAGTCTGAGGATCATATTTAATTGATATTCCAGTGGATTACCGGGGCCCGTATAATTATGTCCAGGAAGTGTAAATCCTTTGCGTTGTGCGACTTTTAAAATGGCTTTATGAATATCAACTCCACTTCCAAAACTTAGTAACGGATTATTTTCCCAAAAGTGTTCATCAACGATAATTCCATACTTTTCTCTTAATACCTGCGGCCATGCATCTGGATTAGATGAAATAATGTTATTCATATCTGCTAAAGCTTCTGGGTTTTTTTCAAAAAATGTTGTTTTATACATTCTTTTATATGGTTTTTCAAATTTAAAAAATAATTCAGGATTACTACCTTTGCGTATTCCATTTTTTTCTCTTCTGCTGCTGTTGGCCGTCTCCAGAATTTACTAGATGCAATTCCATGTTCTGATCCAAAAGCGGACTTCATGATATCGCCAGATTTATATCTATCGTAAACTGGTTTCAAAGATGGAATTAGTTCTTGAGTTGTTTTCATTGCAATATCTGGTCCTTTTTTTACAACAGTCATTGGAGTAATACTCCCCCATCCAGATCTTTCCTATTAGTTTTATATTGTTTCTTTGGTCTAACTTTGGTTGAAAGCTGATCCATTGCTGATCCAACACTCTCCTGAATGAAAGGAGTTAGTTTATTAATCCCATAATTTACAGCCTTTTTTTGTAGTTTTTTATTTCTCATTAATTCACTGGCCCATTTCAACTGCTTTTCGCCCCATCCAAGGTAAAGCATGTTCAACAAATGCATCTGCAGCTGTACCAACAACAGTGTCAAAGACATCACCGCCCGCCTTCTCAGACGGGCTAACTAGTTTTTTTATTTCTTTTTAGTTTTTCTTTTACCAGCCCCAGTTTGGGTGGGTTTTTCCATTTTAACATATCTAACTTTTTTATTTCCACAAACTGTGCAATGACAAAAGAATTGACTTCTTCCTCTTTTATCTTTCTGGTAACCACTTGGCTCAGTGCAAGGAGTTTTTCTTTTATCTACAATGCAATATGATTCTTTCATTTAGTATAATGATTATAGATAAAATGTCAACGAGAGCTAATTTTGTAAAAAGTGAACTTAGCAAGATATATAATTATTTTGTTAAATGAGAGTTATGAATATGTTGATATTGCAAGATTGGAGAATGATAATCGATTTATAAAAATATTTGAGATTTTAATGGAAATGAAAGATAAATCTGATTTATTACGCAGGTTGGTAAAGGGAAATTATTTTTATAATTTAAAAGAATATTTACTTTAATATAAATGGGTAGAGATCTAAGTATTTTTCTAAAAAAAGATGGAAATTTGAATGTTAATATTGGTAATCCATGTTGTGATTATGACGCGATAACTAAAATTTATGTAGATAGTTTAGTTAGAAAAATTCAAGAAGAAAAGTTAGATATAGTTGAAGGAAGAATTGAAGATTTAACAAAAGAACTAAACAGTTTAAAACTCAAACTTATGAATTAATATAAACTTATAATAAATGGAAGCCAAATTTTTTGCAGAAATACAAAAAAATATGGATATTAATACACTCAAAGAATTTGAGAAAGAAGTAAGGTCAAAAATAATTGATGAGCTTGAGATTCTTAGAAATAAAAATGATCTTTCTAGAGTGCTAATGGTTGGTGAATGTGAGATGTGGAGAAAAATAAGAAGTGAAGATTATTCTTGGTTGAAATTAAAGTCTTCTCAAAAGAAAAAACTTTTTAGGCTTATTGATATTTATATGAAATTTGATGATATCATTGATACTGTTAAAAATTTAAATACAAAAGTTGCGAAGATTAAAGAACTTCAAAAAGAAGAGTAAAATATAAAAAACAAATACAGATTAAATATAAAAATTTATATTTAATCTTTACATATTAGTAAAATAAGCTTTTATAAAATCGCTATTGTCATTATCAAAATGAGGATTATGTATTACATCTAAAATATTTTTTCCATTTTGTCTCTCTAGTAAATAGTATAAGCACCAATAACCACAGAAAACAGTGTTGCGATTTTGTATTTCATCTATTGAATAAACTATATGTTTTCCAGAAGTATTAAAATACTTTAAAGCCTCACTTGGCATTATTAAACCAAATGGATCAAAGTACTCGACGACTGAATCTATATTTCTATAACAAACCCAGTGTGTGCCAGGTCCTTTTATATCATCAAGATTGATTACTCCACATTCTTTTTTAATCTTACTTGGTAGACGGTCTCGACTGTAAATACCTCTGAGATGTTTAATACCAAGTTTTTTTACCCATTCCATCAAGTCAAAGTTGGATAATGGTTTAATTACAAAATGGAGCCTAGTATGGGAATTGAGTTGAATGGGCTGTTTTTTCCTAATAGTAGACCCTTTCCTTTGGACTTTTTTTTTTAAACTCCCATTCCTATTGGGTTTTCCCAATTACCAAAAAAGGGTGGTGGGTAGTATGGATAACCCTCTCCATGTGTGGATTGTTGTGGAACATAAACATTTCTCGTATTACTAGATGATCCCCTATCAACTTGTAAACCGGATCCAAACAACTTTGGAAGCAGACTAATCGCCATTGGAATTCCAATTGATGCAAGTGTTTCCAGGAATCCTCCTTCTATTTGTTTTTGAGTTGGTTTGATAACAAGTGCTCCTCCTGTTTTAAAAACTTTGTTAATCTGATCTATTTGTGCTTTGGTAAACTCTCCAGAAATAGAAGGTAAAAATGGGAAAAACTTTTTTGGAATTGTAATACCTTTTCCAAACAGTTTTTTTATTCCTATATCTCCTAGTGCGGTTGCAGCTCCAGTAGCAAGAGCAGGAGCAACTTTGGAAACTCCCTTTATTGCAAGAGGGAGAACCCTTGCACCAAGAGATGCCAGACTAGTAAATAAGTTTCCTCCATGTTTTACTGAATGACTAATCTGTGTTTTACTTATTTTTATATCTGTTCCTGTTCCATTTTTTAGTGATTTATCTATCTTATCAATCTGTCCTTGGGTCAACATTAACTCATCAGACCCTTTAAGATTAGAATGTTTTAATCGAAGTTTTAGTGGTGTTTCATTTTCAATTGCGTTTAAAAGTTTTGACTTTTGGCCATCTGAAAGCGTTACACCATATTCAATATAAGTTGTCATTTTATATATTATATTATATTATATTAAATTCTTTTCATGTAAGACAATTGCAAAATAGTATAATCAGCATTGGGTTCCCCACTTAGTTCGTAATTAAATGAAAGTTTTACTTTATCTTCTAGATTTGGTAGTTTAAAATAAATAAATGGAACAAGAGACTCAAAATTATTTCTATTAAGAAGTGCTCCACCACCATACGACATAACATCTCTGTAAACTCTAGATGGTTCTGTGGATGGCTTGTAATGAATATTGGGGAAAATATTTTCATTTGCTTTAAGGTAACATCGTGTTAATTTTCTGTTATTTGCGACATTAAAAGTTTGGTATATAAATGGGTTTGCTGTTTGTGAGTTTATATTTGCACTATTTACAATAAAAATAAAAACATGACGTGGCTTAGATATCTCATTTGTTATTATAAAATTTCCTTCTCTTTGTCTTAAATCTGTAGAATTCGTCACATACTCATTAAGATAAGATTTTGGAGACATTTTTGTAATCAGTGTACTCTGGGGAATGTACAGTTGTAGTTTTGTAATTATTATTCTACAAACATTATTACCCTCCCTCCACATAAGGTTGTTATCACTTTCAAATTCAATGTTTAATTCAAATCTGGAATATGGTAACATCTTATCCCTAAGAGCCTCAAAAAATGAATACCGATTAAGAGGAATTTCACAATTAACAATGCTTGAATTTCCCAATTGCTTCTTTCTTTTATCAAACCCCTCATTGTAAGTAGTATTTTCATTTTCAATAAAAATTCTTGGCGCCCAACCAGTGTTTGCATTATTTCTTCCGTGTTGGACTTGCCTTGTTAAATATTTATTTCTGTTTGGGGAATTTGTTGTGTCAAGATAGTAAAATTCATTAGATGCAATAGTCTCTGCATAAGAAGTATTATACTCAAGCAAATTTGTGATATTTACAACATGATTGGCAGAATTACATTGATAAACCTCTCGACCATTAATACTAAAACTAGTTTTTTTTACAAATGAACTTGTTCCATTAACAATTCCATTTTTGTCATTGATGATTACATTATTCCGATTTATTTTCGTTAATTTAAAATATATTGAAAGCCTCGCATTATACCAATCAAGTGATTTACCGTCAACAACAAATTGAAAATTACCTCTGTTTTGATAATTATTATTAGAAGGGATTATTAAAGGTTGTTCGAGATTAAAAACTAAATCTTCATTCATTTTATGTAATGCTTATACAACGATCTAAGCACGAAGCAATAGTTTTCCACTTTGCTGTTCTATTTCTGCCTCTCGCTCATGTAACACAAGAGCATAAAAGTTATAATCAGCGTTTGGATTGGCTGATAGTTCGAAATGAAACGCTAGCTTTGTTACTCCATCTTTGATGTCCATTTTTTGTTTTGTTAGATCAAAGTAAATAATTGGATAAACTTTCTTATAGCTTGTAATATCAAGGATTGTTCCACCCTGAAAGTCGTTGTTTGCGTGAACATACTCCAGCAAACCTCTAAAAACTCTTGTTAAATCTGTGGATGGTTTATAGTGAAAATCAGGGTAATCAATACCATTTCCAACCTCGAGATGACATTGTGATACGTCGGCATTGTTTGGTAAATTACCAAAAGTATCATATATAAATGGATTTGCTGTTTGTGCATTAATTCTTGCTGTGTTGATAGCCCAAACAAATACATGGCGTGGTTTTGAAATGGCTGTTGTTATTCTGCAATGGCCTGTTTGTTGCTGTAAATTATTTGACGTATGAATGACTTCATTAAGATAAGTCCATTTGTAAGGTTTAAGATAATTTTCCATGTGTAACTTTTGTCCTTCAGAGTTAAAAGTTAACTTTGGAATATATAATTGAAGTCTTTTCACAATAACTCTGCAATCAGCTCCAGCTTGAAACACCAGATTTGCATCGCTTTCGATTTCAAAATTTATTTCAATTTTTGTGTTAGGAAGTAGTTTGTCTTCTAATGCCTCAAAGAAAGAGTATCTATTAAGAGGTATTTCACAATTTACTTCAACTGAAGTACCCAATACTTTTTTTCTTAAAGCAAAACCAACATTATATTCTGCTTCAGTAGCACGTTCCTCTGCAGATCTACTTGTATCAGGATAGTAAAATTCTTTGGTTCCAATACTTTTTGCATAAGAGGAATTATACTCAAGTAAGTTTTTAATATTTGCAACATGATTTGCTTCATTACAACTATAAACTTCTCTTCCATTTGCCAGGACAGTTAATTTTTTTATAAATGAGTTAGAACCATTTACAATTCCGTTGTGATCAGTAAGTGTCAAATTTCCTCCAGCTAATAAACCTACTTTAAAATCCATTGAAAAACGAGCGTTATACCAATCAAATGGAGTGGCCTCACCCGTATTATCAGCTATAAATTTAAGGTTTGGTGCTCTAACTTGGGCGGCGTTATTTGCTGGGTCTGCTGTATTTATAGGTTGTTCGAGATCAAATATAACATCTTCATATCTTTCTAGATATTTTGGGTTTCTAAAAGATTTCATTTTATATTAATAATCATATAATTTTCTTAAGTTTTCTAAGTATGGTTATATTCCTTTTTAGTCATTTTAGGTTTTGGTTTGGTGGAGGGAGGGTTTTTTTTCACGAGAAAGTAATTTTACGATTTTATCACCCGACTTTTTTTCTTTTACAACTGTGCTCGTATCAAATGTTACTTTCTTTTTAACTGTTGGTTTTTGTGGTTGTTTTTTTGGAGTTGGTTTTTTAAAAAAGGATTTTACTGTTTCCATTATTCCTTCTCCATATATATGTTGTTTTACATATTTTCCCATTTCTGGGTCGTATTTTCTTTTAAACTCTGATTGTCGCATCATTTTATCTATATAATTATACTAAAGCATTTTCTTCAGTATGACGAATCAGTAGTGTCATAAACCAATCAATACCATTGAGGTCAATAGGTTGACCGACTGAATCAGTTACATTTATTCTCATTTCAGAAATATAATTAGAACTTAAAGGGCAGTACAGTGGTCTCCTTGGTTCGAAAGTGAATGGATAACTCCTTGTAAGATTATCTGTTGGTATAACAGCAATTGTGTTTGTATTTACACCATTTACAACAGAGTCTTTTATAGCAGTTGTGTTTATGTTTAATGAGTCAATCGATTTTGTAATATTTGGGAGGCGTGTTCCATACTCTGTTTTAGTTATCAGTTTCTTGTCAAATCCAATGAGGTCTCCAAAATCTGTTCCTCTTAAATCAAGTTGATAATCACCATCAAGTGATACCAGTACTCGATAGGTAGAGAGAATAAAAGTCAGATTTATTGAGTAATTGTTTTTTCCTTTGGAGTCTGTTGTGTGATGAGACTTTTGATCCATATACTGATGAATCTAATCATTTATATCTGAGTAGGAATACATTCCATCTGAAAAGGTGATAGTATGCCATGTTGACCCATCATGGGTGTATTTTATTGTATTGTTGCCATAACTACTTCTGATGTTGTACCAAGAGTAAGTCATCGATAACCTGTCTAAAGCGAGAAAATGCTTAAATTGTGGGTCAAGTTTCAAAGGAGGATTAAATTTAACCAAAAAATCATGGGGTTTGTTAATTTACTCCTATTTTTTCTCTTTTAACAGAGGAAATATGAATCGCGCTTTCATTCATTTATCTTATATCTAGATAATTTTTCTTAAAAGTGTATTAACTTGGTTATGAGTAATAATCCCTAGATCCTTAAGTCGATGAGCTATTTGAATGTATTCAGGTAATACACCATTGTTTCCTGCGGAAAGTGATCCATTGAGTAATTCAAATCTCTTTAGTAGTTCTTGGGGAGAGAAGTATGCCATAATACCCTGTCCCACTTGAAGATTAAGTGTGGACAAATAAGTATTAAGGATATTTTTATATTTATATAAAAAACCATGTTGTAATGTATATTGATTAAGTTGATCTTGTTGTTCTTCTGTTTTGTTTTTTCTTCTCTTCAAACCTCCAATTCTATTACCAATTATTTTTTTATTTTCATTTACATTATTATAAATTTTTTGTAGATTTTCAGGATCAATATCAAAAAACTCATTTGGTCTTGGATAACCAAAATTACTTAAAGTTTTTATATCCTCTTCGTCAAAATTTTTTTCAATGTCATATATTGCAGGAGATTTTTTTGGTTTCTCAGTACCTGTTTGTTCACCATCATCTTCAATAGCTTCTACTCCTGGCAACTCTTGCATATCAGCTAATCTCTCAAATTGCTTAAAACCTTGAGTAATGGCTCGCTGATTGTCTCTAAGACCTTCTGTAAGAGCCAACTGATTTCGTAGCATTTCCTGGTTTTGAGTAAAAATATTTTTCTTTTTGGGGTCTTCAGGTTTTTCAAACTGAGAAATCAAAGGTTTAAATGTTTCACTAAATCCTTCTCTCTTATTCTGTTTATCCCAAGTAGTTTCTTTTATTCGTCTTCTAACCTGTTTAGCAAGATCGTCGGCTTCAATCTTATTTTTAGCAATTTTTTTAATTTCTTCAATATCCATTTATATAATAATTATATAAATGGAGATACCAAATTATGATATCATTGATAACATGGATAAAAAATTCAATCAGCTGTATCCTTTTATGCCATCGGATACATTTCGAATGTTAATTTGTGGAAATAGTGGAAGTGGTAAAACTAATTTGCTTTATCATATGCTAATGAAACCATTGTTATATTGTGATGAAATTTATCTTTATGCGCGTAATTTGGAGCAGGATAAGTACAAGAGATTAATCCAAAAAATGAGAAAGTTGTCACATAAACTCGGCTATGAAATACTTAATGTGAGTAATGATGAAATAAGTCCATTAACAGAAATGGGTTATGAAGACAATCAAAAACTTGTGATATTTGATGATTATGTCTGTGATAAAAACCAGAGACAAATCATAGATTATTTTATTCAAGGTCGACATAAGAATTGCTCAGTAATATATTTAAGTCAATCATTTTACAAAACTCCAAAGGATATTCGACTTAATTGTTCTCACTACTGTTTATACGAATTTCCATCATCCAGGGAAGCTAACAGAATATCATCTGAATTGGGAGTTGATAAAGAGGTGTATAAAGCGGCAACTAAAAAACCATTTTCATTTCTTTATGTTGATAAACCAAAGAAAATCATTGCAAAAAACTTTACTGGATTATATAAACAATAAGTAAGATGGGAATATTTAACGAACATTCTTCTAATCAACATCCATTTTCAAAAGGAATTCAAGGCGCTCTAGGTGTTGGATTTAATCTCACTGCAGATGGAAATTATGATATGGTGGGAAAAAAACTAAAAAATGTTGGTGCTCCAGAATCAGACACCGATTCAGCAACCAAGAAATATGTTGATGATAATTCTGGTGGTGGAAAAACATCATTATTAACAGTAGATTCAAACATTGATATGAAAAGTCAATACAGTATTACAAAACTCAAAACACCATCAGATGATGATGAAGCTGCGACTAAGAAATATGTGGACGACTCCAAAGTTGATGGTAGTGTCTTTTTAAAACTTGATGGAAGTAAACCAATGGCTGGAAATCTTGACATGAATAACAATCAAATATTTAATATTCCAGCTCCAAATGGGAATAACCAACCAACACCTTTGGCTTATACTGATCTTGCATATCTCAATTAGTTAATGGATCAATTCAAATTCAATGACAAATAATCTAAACATGAATAATAAAAGAATAATTAACTTAATTACACCAACAGAGGACACAGATGCTGCACCCAAAAAGTATGTGGATGATGAAATATCTAACCAAGATTTCAGTTCTTACTTTAAAAAAGATGGGAGTGACCCTATGACTTCAGATATTAAATGTTAATGGACATAAAATAATTAATATTGAAGATCCCGCTTCATGCCAGATAGTGATGCAGCAACCAAAAAGTATGTTGATGACCATTTACATAAAACTCAAGTTCAACCAAGTCATTACAAAGATGAGTTTAGTTATCTTATGTCAAGTCCATCTCAATGGACAGATGAAATAGATAATAGAATTAGTTTTTATCCAAGAAAGATAGCTAACTTATCAACTAAAAGAGGAAACTTTCACAACTATAATCATAAAGTTCTTTATACAATTATATTTAAGAATTTTCAAGGTGGTTATAAGTTTAAGATGGGACTTAATTTTTATAGGTTAGCTGGAGGAGCTGACTATACCCTTTGTTTAGAAATACTTAACACTGATTATTTACTATATATATGGCATAAAACCCAAATAAGTGTTGACAACAACACATCACAAGGATTAAAACTTGGAAATGTTAGTGTAAAAAAACTTCAACATAGATTCATCGATTCAAAAGGTCAAACAATTTATGTATTACCATAGAATCATAATTAATTTTAAGAAGTTGACAACTGGTAATAAATTCTTTATTCACATTTTGGTTAATATTCCTAATAATGGAAATGATCTATCTGTGTATCCAATACAGTTTTCTAACGTTTACATAATTGCTTATGGAATCACGAATACAGTTAGCAATATCGATGCAGATAAAGTTTATGATTATCATACTGCATTTGACATCAAACCAACAGAAGTAGAGTACAATGTCGACATTAACGCAAATAATAAAAGAATATTTAACATTGCTCTCAACAAAACCAATAACTCTAGTGCTGCAACAGTTGGAATGGTAAAAGAGTTAATTCCTTTTACTACAAACTACGTTTATAGGCAATATTTTGAAGAACTTTATGACTTCACTGATGCAAATATTTATGGATTAAGTAGTACATCATCTGGTGTTGTTATAAATTCTTTACATCCAAATATTACCTTACCTAATAAACACTTAAGTGATATAAGAAAAGAAGGATTAAATGTTAATAATTATACTGTTAGTTTTAATCCCTCTGGTAATTTTACAAATTACACCTTGTGTCTTATTTTTTATCATTGGAGTAATAGAAATTTTGCTTTAGCTAAGAAAAATTCACAAAATAACCAAGGTTTATTAAGTTTAACCTTTTCTAAAGTTGCTGGTTATTTAACTTTACTTTCCAATAATAAAAGAGATTTTTTTAGTTTAACAAGTAGTTTTGATGGAAAAAAAATTGTTTTATGGTTGGCAGAAAGTGTTGATACAATTGTTACAAAAGTTAACATAAGTAACTACAGTTCAACATTAACTTTAGCAAACTCTAATTACACTACTGATCAAAATTTTGACTTTATAACTGATGATGGAGTTTTGAGTAAATTAATGTTTTCTCCAAACTTTTACGACTTTGACTCTGTGCAATTTCACAAAGTAATGATTCAAGAAAAGATAAATGGGAGTTATGTAATATAATATACTAGTTTAAATAAAATGAAGGATGTGTTTGAATTTAATCATATTGATAACTCTCTGTCAGAATCAGACATCAAAACTCTCAAAGATTTCTATAAACATTATCACAAAAAATACTGGTGTTTTAAGAAATCTTTTAAAAGGTATAAATTTTTTGATGAATCACTTACTCTGTCTGGAGGAGGATTAGTGGTGATAGGAACTATTGCTGGAGGAATAACACTAAATCCAATAATCCTCGGTGTAATAAATGGCTTTGGAGTGATTGTAAGTAGTATTTCAAAAATGAAAAATTACAAGAAAAAAATTGAAATGTCACAAATTGCATTTACAACATATGAAAAAGTATTGGTTGAACTGCGTTCAGCTCTTCGAGGTGATGAGTTTAACAAACAAGAGTTTATTGATCGAATGAAACTAATAGATGAAATGATAATTGATCAGTCTCCTATAGCAGATAGATTTTCTAAGAGATATAATAAAAAATTTATATAAAAAGTTTTAGGGTGACAAGCGCACCATTTTTATCTACTCTTAAGATAGAAATGATAAAGTCAATTGTAGCATATGTGAATTTTTACTTTCCTACCTATAAAACACATTTTTACCATGATAACTTTATTAGGAGTTGTCTTGTTTACCAGTTTTTGTATGCAAAGTATTTCAAACAAAAACTAGACATAAACCAAATTATTTATAGACTATCAGACTCAAGAAATAATTGCAGATCAAACTCACCAACGCTAGCCAATCATTTAATATTTAGTCTCGCTTTTCAAAAATTTTGGGAAAATTATAGACTTGGCCGAGGATGTGTTTATACTGTCAACACTCCGTTTAAAGAATTTGAAGTACTTGGCTTTCTAACTGGGATTATTTACTGGTGTTTTCACCAAGGGGTTGTTTAGTGATTTGTAACTATACCACCACTTTTCATAATACGCCAGAGTTTGTTCAGAAATATTTATATAAACTAGTTTGTACTTTTCATTTCCCATTTCTTCCAGTATTTTTTTTATTAGATAAAAAATACTTATCATTCTCTTTCGACAAAATTGTTTGTTTAATATTTCCATGACGTTGTTATCTATTGCAATAAGTTTATTGTACAAATCATACTTTTCATCTTCAGTCAGCTGTAACGTTTTACATACTTGATCAACCTTTTTCTCATAATGATACTTTCTCTGATAAATACTCTTCTTTCGAAAATGTAAACGATCATAACATTTATTATCAAAATATCCCAAAACATGACCATTTTGACCACCACAGTTTTCACAAACTTTAAATCCTGAGTAAGTAATAAAACAATCATCTCTTTGGCAATTCCAGCATTTATTTTTTCTACTCGCTTCACTCGATTTCTCTTCTGGTGGAATAGTATAATTATGTAATATTTCCAAATATCTTTTTATTTGTTCTTCTCAATAACACATTTATTATTTATATTTAATTATCTTAAAACTTTTTAACGTAAGGCAAGAGTATGTACTTTATCCTTTTCTAAAATCCTTTTATCATCTTCATTACTCAAAGCTACCTTATTTACTTCTCGATCTCATTTGTTTTTCACCAGAAAATAAACATTCAACATAGTCCTGAAAATTTATGCCCTTTTTTACAACATTCTTCTTTATTCCTTTGTATTTTTTAATTAAACCACTCTCTTCAACTTTGAAACTATAAAGCTTTAGACGAAGGCCAACAAAATGAGTAATTTGTTTACCAGCTACTTCATCCTTCAACATTCCAATCACTTTTTTATTAACTCCTGTAAGTATTCCAGATTCGTGGTCTGATGGATAATCTGATGTATCAAACTTGGTTTTTATATCTTTTGATATATCTTTGTAGAAATCATCCGTAGTAATTTCATACATAAGTGAATCGGTATCAGTAAATAACAACTTAGCGTGGTTATGAGAGTATTTCTTTTGGATGTAATTATAATGAAAATCAAACATTAGCGTTTTTGACAAATCCAGTATTGCTTGACCAACATACACTGGTTTGTTAAAATACACCTCAGTTTTCTTCATGTGAACTGCGATAAGATTTTCGTCAAATATTGTTGCTCTATTAAAGTTTGGGCGACTTGATAATTTTACAGCTTTTTCACGATTATCAATAAGTATTATATTTTGTCTTTTCCTTATGTTTTCAATATTTTTTCCAAATACTGAATTATTCATCAGTTTAGAAAAGTCTTTTTCAAAACTGTTGGCTGCTGTTTTTTGGAGTTCAGTATTCTTTTTGATGTAGGGCTCCATCCAAGGACTCTGATTAAAAGATATCCCTCGGTGAACTTTAGTTATTTTTAATCCCATCTCAAGACATTGTCTTAAATTCCGATAATGTATAACATAGTTTTTATGTGGTTTGAAATGACTAATAAGTTTCTCAACATCATTAACTTTTAACTTCTCTGGAACAAGAGGATAGTCATTATGTGATTCCCATAAATCTTTGGGATATTTCAAATCTACTTCAAAGATGTAGCCTTTTCTCTTGATTGGATTTTTCATACTATCATTTGCTTTCTCAAGAATATCCATTACTTTATCTTTTGTAAGGTTTTTCATCCATTTAAATCCATGCGTGGGAAGTGATTGTGACATAGCCCATCCATAAAGATTATTAGCATTGAGATATTGAATGAATGTAGAAGGTTTATCAGGATTGAAATCTTTCATGTATTTACTATTGGCTTCTGCACTGATACCTTAAAGTTTTTGATATATGAGTTATTCCTCCTCTTATTCCTTTTTCAAACATCATTAACATGTCATAATCATGTAACAATTCTAATTCTTGACCCGTTTCTTTCAAGCAGGCATCCCAAGCCAGACCAGGAGATGTATAGTAATGAGCTGGATCCAAATTGTAATGTTTCAAACAAGTTTTTCTGAAGTTTTCAAATACATCTGCCAAAAGTAGGACATCAGACTTCAAGTATAGATCGTGATAATCTTTGATTGTTTTACATTTGAATGTATTCCAAACATTGAGTGCGTGTTGATAATCTTCATCTGATATATCTTCTTCATTTAGTTTTGAATAGAATTGTTCCTTGGGTGGTAGTTGTGTTTCAGACAACCTTTCTATTGAGGAAACATAATCATAGGGATAAACACCCTTTCGAGTAAGGAGGTCTACGTTCTCTTTGAATATTTCTTTTGTGTTATGAAAATCATCTGGTTGCAAGTTTCCAACAAGATTAGCAAGACTAGTTTGAAGAAACTTAAATGAATCAATAAATCTTATTTCAAAATTCAAAGAAACCATCTCTCCAGTGCGCTTGAATTTATACTCATCAACTTTTATCGTTTTGGAAAACGAAATATACTTTTCTTCAGTTGATGGAATACAGTTTAGCTCACCTTTTAAACCAGAAAGTTGTTTTATAAACAAATGTGCATCATAGCCTTGAAGATTGTGAAATATAACTGGAAGTATCAATGGTTTTCGACACTGGAGATTACATCTATTATGAGCAGCTCCACGATATTGACCAGTAAAATGACAATGATCTCTGACTTTATCAGTTAGTAATTCTTTTTTACAAATGTGGCAAGTTTCAGCTTTATCGAAGGATGTTTGTTCTTGTTTTGTTAATTTAAGAGGTTTTGGATGACGATAAAAATCATTGTATAATTTATTAGTTATTTTAGCAAGTTTAGAAACAAATATATCAGCAATGTTATCAGTACTTTTCTTTTTTGTGTAAATGATGGGTTCAATAATGTTAGGTACTATTCCTTTGATGTAACTGAGACAAAATCCTGATGGTTCATGTTTTTGGTAATTGTAGTTATATGAATCCTCTGGATTTAAGGGCAACAAGTATTCATCGGTTTAGTAAAGCATTCAAAATCAGCATAAACTACAAAAGGTATTGGAAGCTGTTTGTGGTAATTATTAAAACATATTTTTGAGTTTCTTGGAGGCATTTTCACAGCAACTGATTCATTGGTTGAACAATATAAAATATGTTTTTAGAATAATTCTTCTTTCGAGAAATGAGTAAAACACCTTTTGCAAATATGTATTTTTCCATTTGTTCTTGATGTTATTTGAGATCTAAACAAACGTGAAAAATTCTTAATTAGTGAATAATGATATTTACCATCTTCCTCATACAGAAATAAGTCAATTGTTTCTTGAGGATTTCTCTGTGCCATTCGGAGGGGGTAAAATTCTCATTAACTGAAAACACATTTATTCCTGGAATATCTGGATTAAGTTTTTCGAATTTTGAAATGTCTTTTATTTTAACTGGATATTTTATTCCTTTTGTATTCAAGCTATTTTCATATTGTTTCAAATCTGTTAATCGGAAATCATTTTTGTCTCTTGGATGGAGGTATCTCAGTACGCACCATATAAAACATTTCTCATCATTGTTTCGAATGTTTACTATCGCTTTCTTTCGCATGATCCAATCTGGAAGAGGAATATAAGCAGAACCCCTCATTGGTTTGAAAATCACAGTGTGAATCTCAAGATGAACTATTTCTTTAAAATACCATCCACTACCATTCTTCTGATAGATAGATACTAATCTTCTCAAGGATGGTGTGAATAACTTCAGTGAGTATTTCTTTTACATCAGTTGATTCAAGATTAAGAGGCAGTGTCTGTAAAAGCGGTCCGGTGCATTCGGAGTCGAAAAATAGTTTGCCCTCAAACTTTGCCCAGTAAATCATCTTAGTTCATAAGTAAATGAAAGGACTTTCGTTTTGGGAAATATCTCAAAATACAGATTTTAGAGCGCTCAACTGTCAAACTGCCGAATACCCTAAATTTGCGTCTGGCGAAAGCCAAAAATTGGACAAATTACTAAGCTCGCTTCTCCAAATCCACAAAAAACGAGAACAAATGATTATTATTTCTAGGTTACGGTGTTTATCAACAGTGTGAACAGCATGTGAATTTTGAATTTTGTTGAACTGTGTCTACAGAAAAATTAGTTTACTAGCATCTATGAGAGGCCATTTTCAAATCGCAGCAAAGTACCCTATCTTTGCTGGCAATTATTTCGTAAGTCCAGACGTGCCTGCTCTAATTTTCTACTTAAATGAACTATGGAGATGCTAAGAAGTATAGAAATCTAAAAATACTTTGCGCTTTTGATCTTTTAACGCAGACACTTTGAACTTTTGGTGTTTTTGAAGACACGACCGCCGTCAATTATGCAAATTAGATTGATAAAGTGATTCCAAAAAAAATAGTGTCGCCTTGTTTTGCCCTTATTTGTTGAAAATATTGCCAAGTAAAACAGAAATTTCGTTGTTGCATTGTTTAATGTGATTTTGAAGGGTGACATCTACAGTTTTTGAAGTGCGATCGCTCGTAATTTCCAGGATGTAACATGAACGCACTCAGTCACGCAATAAGAAAACGGGTTAATTTAGACTTTTACCTTTTAGCTTGTCGCTAAGTTAATGCGGATATGATGAGTTAAATTTAATACATGATGTAAAGCAATGGTCCCTCATGGATATATATATGCTGAGAGACACCATAAATGGGAAGTTGCAATGTCCATCGAAGCATCGTGACTTCTTCAAGGTCATGAGGTCAACCTTGGTCTTGGAAATAAATTATATAAATTTCATATATTAATTTTTTTCGCGCAAGTTCCTGTAGTTTGAAATAAGTTTCACTGCTTGCATCCATACAAGCTACTGTAAACCCTGTAAGGTAAAAAGCAAACAAAACAAGAACAACAAGAACTTCTTTAGATTTGGCCGGTGGATTCAGTTTTTTTTGTCCCATTAGACATATGGTGTACACTGAGTTGTGTGCAAATATATTCCCAGCAATAAAACGAGATTTTGAACAAGAAGGCGACGTCTAATACCGCTTTCACCAAATGCAGAAAAGAGCGAAAGCAAGAGAGAATGAGCTGAGATAGCGAATCCCTGTGCCCCGTGATAATTGTTTTAAATCTATTTAAAATTCGCGCGCGTGCTGCGTAGGTTACTTTTGTCTGTTGTTTCCACATTAATGTCTGGCGCCCTCTCAAAATTCACGTTTGGCGGCCAAACATTCATGTTTGAACCCACTTTGAACCTATTTTCTCGTTACGTGTCCACGGTTGGATCCAATCGACGGTATCACAGCTCGCATGTGTGCGTGGATGTCGCCGGAAGAGACGGTTGTCGTTTTTGTACGATGTTTTTATACTGATGTAGCGAAGACCTCAATTACCAATTTCCGTCGAGTTGGAACCGCTTTCTCCGGCGCACTTTCTTAAGCCAGGACCGTTTTGCTCTTCGGCAGCTACTCTGGCCAGATTTTTCCAGTAGAAATCGCTTGACTCGTGGGCGAAAGTAATACCAAGTTTGCACGTCATATCGCTTGCTGTGCGTGATCGGCAGTGAAATGAATTTCCCACCAATTTTAAAATTACATGATGCCACTCTAGCCGACCAATAAGATGGCGTCCTTAAAATAACCACGCAGTATGAAACAGAACCAAGAAAAGATTGAAGATAATTTTGATGGGAAGAGGGTCATGTGTAGGGGATTCGCTCTCTTAGATCATTCTCTCTTGGCGAAAGTGAGTCCCAAAGATACTCCTATCAACTTCAGTAGTAAAGATGGGTGTCTCAAACGTTCTTACGGGGGGGGGGGGGGGGGGGAGTAGGTGGGGAACTGCCGTATTAATGTGACAGGGATGCTTGTCATTTCGTTTAGGGGTGTAAATCGCAGATTTTGGTCTCAGTCAGGGTGTTTGGCACGGAAAGGCACCATATTCGTCCATGCAGGTGTCGCTTAGGGCCGTGAATAAAGAAATTTACAAAAAGAAAATAACGTGATGTCTGTTTCAGTATGGTGTCCTTTAAGGGTCAGTTTAAGCTTGAGCCACACCCGCACTGGTCTCCCTCAGAGCTTTAGTCTTAATTTTCCGATAAGCATCCCAGTCACTTTTATATGGAAGTCCCCCCTGGGGTTCTTATATTGTCGGAGTCTTTGTTATTGCTTCGTTGCTGTAAACATAATTACTAATGAAGGCAATTTCCATTTGATTTTTGAGATAGCGTTTACTGATTATTTTTTAGTTCCTTCCAGTTTTTCTTTATACCCAGTAAACGGTGCATAAGCTTAAAAACTATAATGTAAAACCTGAGCATCCCAAGATGATAGATTTCATTCAACATCAACGCCCCTCCATGAAAAATAGCATACTGGTGGTGCAACATTTGTTCAGTTCCTTCACATCTTCCTTCTTTATTGTTCAAACCCTCAACACGTAATCACAGCAGTGACTTAGGTCCTGTGATTACAATTGTTTCACAACTGAACATTCATAGAGGCCAATTAAATTAAGAACCACCATACCCTAAATGATGCCCTTCTTAAGTCTATCAAAAAAACATGGGATACTTCAAAATTGGTGATAAACTCAGGTGACACCGCTTCTGACCCTAGCATAGCATATGAAAGAGAAGCGTTTTCTTGTCGAAAGAATTAAAATCGAGCAGCCTCGGCGAAATCGGATGTGACGTCGAACATCCTCTACACACTCGAATAAAGCGAATTACCCTGGGAATGAGGCTGAGAATTAAACCTTCTGAGCGAGGATATGACTATACTTCACCTCAAAAGGAGATTGTACTTTAACACAGTACATGGACATTTGGCATTAGAAGGAACACCCTAAATGCAACCGAAACCAAACTCTGCAACCCCTATCTCTAAACGATACAAAGAGCAAGCCCGCGAGTTTCATATGGGAGCGGTTCTCCCCACCAGGGGCTTCTGATTGGTCACATGGTTTTTCCTGGGTTATTCTGTGAAGACACAAGCGCCAAGCATAGCTTGTGCCTCTGACCGGTTAAATGTCGGAACAGACATGACATGAACACATGCAGGATGAGACAGTCAACAGGAAAGCAGGGTTGGATACAGGAACATAAAAGGATAGACTCATTATGTACTCCGCTATGTGCCGAAAAATCCAGTTTCAGTACGTTTGCAAATTCTGTCCGGACCACACCCCTCCGGTCAGGATCTTTGCTCCTGCTACCCCTTCGGGTGAGTAGAGACAATTTCAACGATGCAAAAGTCGCAGCAGTCTTTAAAGGCAACAAAGAAGGGCAAGGTGAAATATTTGGATACATAAAATCCTGATAGTTGAGAACCGTTTGCGAAAACAACATGACAAATTAAAACCTTCTTCGCATGATCTGCTTGATCTTTAATACAACAATACTTGGCAAACTAAGAATCAAAACTCCATTATCCATTACAGGCATGTAAGCAAACTCCTTGATGCTAAATAATGAAAACAGAAATGGGAAATACCTGACTGACAATTAGTTTTTACCACTGAGAAGACGATCGTTGCGTGACATAAAAGAAAGATTCTCCCAAATATCTTGTTATTTTAAAATAGCATCTTAAGACTAACCAAACCAAAAAATATGCATCGATTTTTTTTAGCACTTTTTGAGGTTTAAAAAGTGCTTTTTTTTTTTTATCTGTGTAGCATTTGTGTGACACGCATGAGAAAGGAGTGTTTTTTTGTCTGTTCAGTTTGTTGGTAACAAGTCGCGCTGGTCACGTTCGCAAAAGAACAAAAGTTCCAAGCCTCTATGTTTGAGGAAGAATAGAAAAACAGAATATTTCTATATTTCTATACTTACAAGTGTCTCCTTAGCTGCTTTTAACCCGACAATTAGAGCATTTAGGTCTGAAATATCAAAACATTTGCCAGCGAATCCGGAATTTTTCGGCATGTTTCAGAACGGCCTCAAGCGGGTACTATTAAACAAATGTACTTTTCTGAAACCTCATTATAGTTATAGCGTAATTCTAAACTGAAATATAGGTTATTTTATTAAACTGCTTAGTCTAGAAATATTGCTGACAATTGAGCCAAAAAATTACAAGGGTACAACATTTTGTAATGGAATTTCTTGATCAAGCTAATTTGCATAATTGGCTGTCCTGTCTTCAAAACCACCAAAAGTTCAAAGTCTCTGCGTTAAAGGAAGATCAAAAGCGCAAAGTATTTTTATATTTCTATACTTCCTAGCATCTTCTTAGTTCATTTAAGTAGAAAATCAGAGCAGGCAGGTCTGGACTTACGAAATAATCGCCAGCAAAGAGAGGGTACTTTGAAGCGATTTGAAAATGGTCTCTCATGGGTGCTAGTAAACTAATTTTTCTGTAGACGCAGTTCAACAAAATTCAAAATTCACATGCTATTCACACTATCGATAAACACCGTAACCTAGAAATAATAATCATTTGTCCTCGCTTTTTGTGGATTTGGAGAAGCGAGCTTAGTAATTTGTCCAATTTTGGCTTTCGCCAGACGCAAATTTAGGGCATTCGGCAATTTGACAGTTGAGCGCTCTAAAATCTGTATTTTGAAATATTTCCCAAAACGAAAGTCGTTTCATTTACTTATGAACTAAGATGATTTACTGGGCAAAGTTTGAGGGCAAATTATTTTTCGACCCCGAATGCACCGGACCCCTTTTACAGACACTGCCTCTTAATATGTGTATCAGAATGAAAATATGCTTTATCTTGAACAGTAAGACTTAACTTATCATCACTTGCCATTTTTTCCATTAAACAAACTAAAACAAATCTAACTTTAATGTTTCGATGATTTCGTAAAAAGTCTTTTAAATAAGTGGATTTAGATCTAAAGAACTCAAATGGTGTAATATCAGTTTTACCCTTTACTATGTATTTATTAGCAAATTCATTCAAAGATGATTTCTCTTTTATAATTCCTTGATCATATTCCTTAAGAGCTCTCTCAAGAGCTTTACGATGATAAGATGAAGTATCAGGTGGAATTTTTTTATTCTTGATACAATCCTGAAAATACTCTTCAAATGTTTTGACTTTAATGGATTTGGGTTTAGATTTAGGTTTAGGTTTGGAATTAATTTTGTCTCTTACTTTTTGTATTTTCTTTATATCATCAATCAACTTTTGTTTATATTCTGAATACTCCTTCTTGAGTTTTTGCTGATTATCTTTTTTAATCCTTTTTAATTCAGCAATAGAAAGGTTACTTAGATCAGTAGTCATCTTTATTTATAATTATTTAATTCTTTAATTTTCAATTTTTTTATTTTCTGATTCAATATGCAAAAAAAGTTTTATATCAGCAATAGATATAAAACAAGAATAAAAATCTATTGTTCTCTATATTTAAATTTTGAAAAAAACATACAAGCAAATTTATAATCAAAATAAAATCTTTCAATACCTTCAAAACATAGCAATTTTGTTATATTTGGAAACAAACCATCCATCTCTTCACTTGCATCGGGATATGTTTCAATAACTTCAATAGGATTAATTTTATCGAAAAATGCTTGTAATTTTTCTTCATTATCTAAATCTGAAAGTATAATATCAACACTAATATCTATTCCTTTCAAATCTTCATAACGCCCTTTACTTGGAAATATAAGCCCGTCAACTTTATATTGAGTGTTCTTACTTTGCGCTAATGATTTAAATCCCATTTTACTATTTTAGTAATTTAATATTTTATTTTCCTGACCAAAGTAGGTTAACAAGCCAAAAATTAGCCGATTCAGGATTTTCATAAGTTAACTCACCCTGTTTGTTTTCAATCTTCTTTGCTCGAGCGAGATATCTATCTTTTCGCTCTTTATCTTTATGTATTAAAAAGTCTGGATATTTAGACGAGCCAAAATGCAAATTCTTTCCACCTGGAAGTGTGACTACATATTTGTTATTCTTTCGCTTTGAATAATCAAGAGATTCTGCGCCAAGCTTTCTAGCCTTTTTGTTTAGTTTTTCAAAATCTTTACCTGTAACAACATATTTATCATCATCAGATAATTCCTCTTCATTAGGAACATAAGTGGGATCTTCATCATGTTTATAGCCATCATCAACTATAAAATCTCTATCTTCATCGCTCTGATATTCCATTTTAATATTTGATTATATTATTTTTGTAGGGAAATCACCCACACTACGCATGCGTATTACTAGAGGACACAGATTTCATCCCATAATTATGAGAATAATAGCGGAGCTCCTCGCGCGCGCTTCGCGCGCGCGTGGACGTAGCCCCATAGCTAATGTAATCTACCCATTCCAGAAAATTTGGTAATCACGTGACCGTACACCGACCACCCGCCCGCCCGCCGTCCGTCCGCGCCACAGGAAAACCAATGTTTACTTTCACACTTTCTAACTACTTTGGGAGCCCAGGAAGCCCAGGAGGAAACTGATTGCACATCAATATTGTGATCAATTGACAGCTGTCAAAGCAAGGTATCCGCTGACCAGTATCACCTGACCGTATCGCGGGCTCAGGTTTCGACCCATCGAGGTCGAGTACTTTTTTTGAAGTTATCCGCTGACAAGTTACTGGTTTTCAGATGATCGCAGGCTCAAGTTTGTTATTTTTTAAAATTTATATGAAATATGCCGTGTTTATATCATCATGACCCCTCACTATTAAGAGTTTGATTTCAAACTAACCATGGTCGCGAAAATTCAGCAAGTTATGTAACAATACAGGCTAGGAAGACCTTTTGTCACCAAGGTCACGCGTTGGTCACGCTCTATGCCTACTTTTTAGGCTCTGATTGGTCACAATTTGACAGGTGAGTTCATGCGGAAAATTTATGCAGCATCTTGAAACTTGTTTACTTTGACAGCTGAAGCTGACAGAGTTTTGTGTAAACTTGTGATGTTTTTAACTGTCTTTTTCCACTGGATGTACAAAATGAAATACAGCTGCTATCAAGTCTGTTATTCATGGCTAGTTTGTTCATTGGTTTTTTGCTTGAGAGATGCGTCGCTTGTTAAAGTCGGAAATCCGATTTCGGATGGCATCGTTTTCGTTTTTCACCTTGCTTGATGCGTATAAAGAGGATTCAAAATTCTCAAGCGACTCTCGCGTTACTTGATAGCTTTTACGAACCGCATCTCGAAAGGTAAGCCTGAGTAATGATTGCATTTGAAGTTTTTTTTAATATCTAATTTCATGTAGTCGAGCACAATTTATGCGGCAAGTTTATGCACGTTTCACTGACGTTTGTAAGATTTGAGACAGTGAACCGACCTAATATCAGGTTTGATATAAGCTTACAGGACTTAAAAGAGCCTTTAGATATATTTTCTCACCGCAAATAGAAGAACACGT
Organism: Porites divaricata; assembly: GCA_038088405.1. NCBI lineage: Eukaryota > Metazoa > Cnidaria > Anthozoa > Scleractinia > Poritidae > Porites > Porites divaricata. Next base: position 6,374,215 of record JBBMOI010000008.1, read on the forward strand.
TCCGAAGAATGTTTAGTTATAAATTTGGCTGTAGAAAGAAAACTTTGAGCGATTTTCTTGCCTCGAGTTCATCTTTGAGAAAAGCAAACACCGCGAGGCCGGCTTAAAACATAAAGTTATTAAGCTTTAAGACTCAGGATTTTTCGAAACGCTTTAATACTTATCTTCGTGAATGAAAATTGTTGTGTCTGTAAATGTTTAACCGAATTATATTTGTTTTAGTGATTGTTAGTAGTCTCTCTTGCAATTTAAATCGCTGTGCTGTTTGTTTTCAGTCGTTCATGAACATCGCTTGCAGGAGTTATCTTTTTGCCGCGCGTATCAAACGCTTTTCAAGATTACACATCGTTATAAAACCCTTAAATAAAAAAAAAAAACATTAAATTATTTATGTTGAAGCATAACTTTTTTAATGTTCACTGCGCTTGAGGTCTGTATGATAAATAGTACGGTTTCACCTCAGATGTGATGTGTAAAAAGTATAAAAGGTTGGTTTACATATCCCCGGATTTGTTGGCAAGATTTTATAAAGTAAACTTGTCGAAAGCAAAAAATTCGGCCTGATTTGTTTTCCAAGAATTTGTTTTCCAGGTATAATCCACTGTGATCAAGAACCATTACGGCTCTTGAATGTGATCGAAGATGATTGCTATGTTTTGTTTTTATTTTTTTACTCCATCCTTTAATACATTAGTTGTACAATAATAATACATTAATTGTACAGTAATACAGTAATTGTATTCAATAATACAATAGTTGCTTAACCTACGTGCACATAATAATAATAATAATAAAAGAAGAAAATTAGAATGGAGAAGGGCACATTATAGTGAACTAATCATGGCCCTTTAACAAGATTGACTTTATTCTTTTGTAGTTTTGTTTTTCACAAAAAAAAAAACACACACACACACACACAAGTCAATACTGAGCAAGATAATATATTTTAAGTGCCTTTTTGAACAGGATTTTTGATGATTTATTGCGAATATGAAGGTGGAGATCATTCCAATAGTATTTACCAATGACGGTGGGGCAGAACTTTCGAATATTAATTCTTGAGTGGGGAATCTGTAATTGCTGGGCAGATGCACTTCGTGTAAAATAATCATGTTGCTCAGATACAAGTAATAATGGAAAATTACACGGCTTATTATCAGAGACATATTCATATAAAAACAAACAATTGTACATAAATTTAACAATATCACGAAATTTTAATAGACCTAGATGAACATAATGAGGAGTGATATGATCTCGTAAAGGAACGTCATTCATTATTCTAACTGCTTTATTTTGCAGACGTATGAGCTGTGATAATGGATTATCATAATTATTTCCCCTCAATAAGCTACCATATATGAGATATGGGTAAACAAGAGAATAGTAGATACTAGTTAAGCATTGATTACCTAGATAACTTTTTATCTTTGTCATAATATTAATACTCTTGCTGACTCTATCACACACATAGTCGATATGATCATGCCAGGATAGGTGGCTGTCAATATAGATACCTAAGTATTTAATTTTGGATACTTGCTCTAAGAATTGTCCAGCTATCGATAGCGGAAATAATAAATTATAATCTACTTTCTGACGAGGTTGAAAGTTAAGATATCTAGTTTTTCTTAGATTTAAGGTTAATTTATTTGCACATAGCCAGTCATAAATATTAGGTAGTTCTTTATTTATCTCAAATAAGAGTTCATCTATATTCTTAGCTGAAGCTGTTAAAGAGGTATCGTCTGCAAATAGTCTCATAGAGAAAAAATCAGAAGATTGAGTAAAGTCGTTTATAATTGATCCTTTGGGTACACCAGAAGTAATTGGCATGGTGTCAGAAATGTTACCATTTACAAAAACTCTCTGCTTTCTTTTATTAAGATACGATTTGAACCAGTCGATATGAGGTTTTTGAATGCCATAGGACAATAGCTTTGATAATAAAATAGAATGATTGACGGTATCAAATGCTTTACTCAAATCTAAAAATATTGATACAGCATAATCTCCTTGATCTAGACAGTACGTAGAGATTTCTTCAATGAGATCAACAAGACAGTCCACAGTGGTACTGCCTGGCTTAAATCCATATTGAGTATGAGTATTATCATATTTTCAGACAAAAAATAAGATATAAGTTGATTATAAATACATTTTTCAAAAAACTTTACTTAATACTAGAAGAACTGATATTGGTCTATAATTATCGCACAGTCATGGAACGGGATCTCTGTTTAAAGATAGGAATTACTTTAGCGATTTTTAGATTAATATCAGGAAAAGTTCTTTGCTTGATGGACAGATTAATTATATACATTATATACGTTATAGGCCAACTCGATGTAAGATGTTTCACTGTAAAATCACTTAGCCTTTCCAAAAATAATTTCCCCTTAAGTTAAATGATTTGAGGATTACAAGTTTATTGTTTGATTTAAATAATAAATTTATTAATGGGAGCTTCGCTTTTAGCCCTGGCTAAATCTATATATTAAATTTGTCTCATATAAAAGGTCTATTTGATATATGACTAAAGTATATCTTGATGAAAGTATTAACTGATTGGAAAAACGTGGGGCCTTTCAGTTAATACCGGTAATCAGATACATTTGTTAATGATGAAGTACCCCACGGCTTCATCATTAACAATAAATAAATGGCTAGAATATGGGTAAATGCCTGTAAATAGTCAATATAAGAGTAAATATTAAAACCTTCTCAGGAGAGACTAACATTGAAATAAATAAATAAAGCCCTGTAAATGACCAGACAATAGGTTAATGCCTGTAAATGGTCAGATGGGAAAAATAAAAAAATAAAGCCCTGTAAATGACCAAACTATGGGTTAATGCCTGTAAATGGTTAGATGGGTAAATGTAAAAATAAATCCCTATAAATGGTCAGCATATAGGTTAATGCCTATAAATGATCAAAAGGGTAAATTTAAAAATGGAAAAAGCCCTCCTGAGAAGGTCTGGTGGCCACCAGTTTTGTTAATTTTTCTAATAACAATATAATCCTTAAATAAAATGATCATTGCAAGTTCTGAACTAGATGAATTTGTAGTTGAACCATGGATGGAGCTCGAACGATTTGATCCAAAACTAATAAAAGAAATATCTACTAATCATCCTTATAAAATCCTCTTGAGAATTCTTTACAAATACTCCCCCAGCTACAGCTGTTGGGAAGGAAATGATGCCAACCCAGATTATGATGGTTATGAAGACGTCACTGATCTTTACTTCAGAATGTTGGATGACTATAATAGATATGGAATTGCTTTTGATCGCAAATTTAAACTTTTTCCTGATAATAAACTAGGTGTATTCGAATATAAAGATTTTGGAAAACGTAAATATCACTTAGTTAAAAATAAATATGATAAGAAAGTTTTACTATTTAATAAAGTAAAAACAATTGATCTAAATAAACATGATACTGGAGAAAAACCTCTATCAGAGGAGGAAAAGCAAAAAAGAGATTTGATCAAAAAACAAACAAATAAAAAACTTCAAGTTGCAATAATGGATCCAGATGTTTATAATAATGAAGAACTTTTTAAAGATGCAATCGAAAGACAAGAACTTTTGATAGAAAAATTTAATCATCTTATGACTTGGCATGGATTTGATGATTTTTTAAGAATAAAAATTGATTAATTAATATTTCTTGTTTTAAACGATTTTAATTGCAAAACTTTACTCTATAGTAGTTATAATAGGATGATTTGAGTTGTCAACTCACAAGTACTTTTTCCCGTCATTTTCCGCGAGCGACCCCGCAGGGGGAGCGAGCTATTAATTTTGTCAAGTTCCCCCACTTTTCAAAGAAAAAATAAAAATTAATAACAGGGTTAATTAGAGAAATGATAGAAAATAATTGGATTTTTTGAAATTTTTGAAATTTTGAAAAATTTGAAAAAGAGTACAAAAAATTCCCTGGTTAATTTCTGTCATTGAAATTTGGGGCAGATGACAGAAATAACCAGGAAAATGACGGAAAAAAGTACTTGTGAGTTGACACTCAAAGCATCCTATTATAACTACTCATTAACAGCAACGTAGCCCGATTACATAGACCATGAGTCAAATTAGGGATAACCACACTTTGGAACAGACAGTCTATTTCTGCCTGAGAAAAACCCTCAGCTGAACCCTCTTTCCTTAACGATCTCAATATAAATTAAGAGACGTTCGAAATATATTTCAATTCATTGGACGGTAAAGACAGTGATGTAAATTAAATAATATCTGACAGACTCTCTCTCCAGACATGTCAATAGTTCATGCTTCAAAGCGGAGATCAACAATTCTCAGAAAAACAGGGTGCATTACGTCAAAACGTCAACAAATATAAAGAAACTCTTTTTTGATTGGTTAACTTTAGTCTGGGTTACAAAAGGGTGGGTTCGCTTCAGTCTCAAAAAGTCGCTCCTTCGATTACCTACAAGTTTTCCTTTGTTTTCGATCTCGGAATGGATATAAAAACCTTGCTGGACAATCTTCATGATGAACTATCCTGTTCTGTGTGTATGTGTACATTCACTGATCCAAAGCAGTTGCCTTGTTTGCACAGTTTCTGTCTTCACTGCCTCAACGGAATTCAACGAACGAGCGGCGTCCATGGCCAAATTACATGCCCCGAGTGTAGGAGACACTTTGAAATCCCTGGAAGTGGAAATCCCACCGAGCTTCCCACAAATTTTCCCATAAACAGTTTGCTGGATGTCTTAACAATTAAAGGGTGCAGTACATCTAACGTGAAATGTGGAAACTGCGACAAGCGGAGCGCCCAGACCTCATATTGTTTCCAGTGTTGTTCTTTCTGGTGCGAGGAATGTATTCTAGGACATAACATAATACGCACCAACAAAGAACACAAAAAGCTGGCACTGAAAGATTTTCAAGATCAAGACTTCGAGGCTGTGTTAAAGCGACCAGCATTTTGCCAGAAAGAACTTCATGAAAAAGAGGAGCTGAAGTTCTTTTGTAAGAACTGTGAAGTGGCAATTTGCAGCACTTGTGCAATGACACTTCATGAAGGTCACGGCAAAGTGCTCTTGCAAGAAGCTACAAATGCCCGCAAGACAAAGATAAACTCCATCATTAAATCTTTAACAGATAAAGTACTGGAAAAACGAAAGGAGGTCGAACAATTCAACCAGAAGAGTATGGAAGTTCAAGCGAAAGTAGCCGACGTAAAAAACCAAGTGCAGACGAATGTAGACCAAATGATTGCAATTATCGAAGCGAGGAAGCAAGATGTTTTTGATGCGGTCGATGATCAAGCGAACAAATCACTTGAAACACTTTCACAGAAAAAAGGCAAAGTTGAAAATGAAGTGAAAATAATTGAATCAGCAATTGAACAAACTGAATCTCTGATGAAACGAAACTTTAGTACAGAAATCCTTGGATTCAAGGAAACATTTAATAAAATCCTACAGGAACAGGGCACCCAAGAAAACCTTGACACTGAATGTACCCCACGGTTTAGTTTCACTAAAAGTGAAAAACTGATTAACGTGTTGAACAGTGAAGGTATAGGTAATGTAAAAACTGTTTTTAGCGAAACTAAAGCGCAACAATCAGAAGGCAAAGGTAAAGAAAGTAGTAAAGTAATTGATGGGAATAAAGGGGCAAATGATCGTGACAGTCGTCTTGAGGCTCAGGTACAAACCAAGCGTTACATTCCTGTGCTATCATTTGGACAAAAAGGTAAGTCTGTTGGAACGCTTTACGAACCCTGGGGGATAGCAGTGAACGATCGTGATGAAATTGCTGTGGCTGAGCCCGATATCAACAGGGTTTCAGTGTTTAGTAGTGACGGTACCCACTTAAGATCGTTTGGTGAGGAGGGTGAGAATAATGGTGAGTTTGATCAACCTTCAGGGATCGCTTTTGATAGTCATGGCAATATTATAGTGACAGACTGTAATAACCACAGGGTGCAAGTCTTTGATAGAAATGGTACGTTTCTTCGTACGTTTGGTGAATATGATCACCAGCTTAAAAACCCTGAAGGTTTATCAATAAACGGCAACGGTGATATTATTGTTACTGATAAAGGTAACAAATTAATCAAGATATTCTCTTCTAGTGGGAAGTATTTACGTAAATTTGGTGGAGCAGGTTCTTTGGTCGAACCCTATCACTGTATCCAACACGGTCAATATTTTATAGTCTCAGATAATAGTGATCATTCTATTAAAATGTTTGATCTTGAAGGAAAGTTTATTTCTAAATTTGGAAAACAGGGGAGCAACGATGGAGAGTTCAATGAGCCCTGTTATTTGTCAGTTAACAAAGAAGGATTGCTAATGGTCTGTGATGGAGCTAATCACAGAGTGCAGGTATTTGAACTGAGTGGAAAGTTTGTTACAAAGTTTGGAAGTGAAGGTAGAGGGAGAGGAGAGTTTGATTGTCCGGCTTCTACAGCAAGTCTCAGTGATGGAAGGACAGTTGTGAGTGATGCGGATAACGATCGAATCCAGATATTTGACCAAATATGATATCGTCTCATCCTATAAATGCAATTACGTTTAAAAGTATGGTCTACTTTTGTCCTACAATTACTCATGTTTTTCGAAGAAAAGCATTTTTTGACATAGTTTAGTTTCTTGATCTTTCAGTACTTAATACAGTAAAAAACCGCGACTAAGAACCTAGTTTTTAAGAACCTGTTAGGCTAAAATTTGACAGTTAAACTTAGGCAAATAAGATAAGTCAACATTCAGGATCCTCTTTGGAGACGTTAGTTGCCTTATTACTCCAAATGCAATTGTAATGTTACCTAAGGAACAAGCGGAATACCACTAAATTAAATACTCTTATGATGTATTCTTAGTTTTTCTTCAGAAAATAACATCCTATTTAAGAACCTAACATTTGTGCTAATTACCATTTAGGCCAACCTGGGCCGGAAAGTGCAGGTTCCTCGGCCAGGTGTTTACTGTAGGATACAACTCTTCGTTGTTGCTGTTTTCCGTTAGCTGACCTTACTCATATTATTATGTAAACAACTTAACTTGAAATTGCGGGTCAGTGGCCCGTTTCTCGAAAGTCCCGAGAATGTTTCGGGGCCCCTTAACGCTGTTTTATGCTTGCTGTGTTTGCATTAATTTTAAGATCAAAGTGTCAATAACTTTGAAGATGATACAATGAAAGTGTCAGTTAACAAACCAAAATTGACCGTTTTGTGAGCTCGTACTGAACTGTGCTGCTACAAATTCAACAGGTTTTGATTTCAAAATGTTTTTGGACCCAAAAAGTTACTGGGCCTTTCGAGAAACGGGCCGCAGGAGTGTTCGGTTGGTAGATATATTTAACAAAGAGGGTTTTCATTTTTAATACATTTTAACTTGTTCAATAGCTAAACCATGTGGTTCACATTTTTGTACTAAACTGTTCAGACAGACGTAGTGCAGTTTTAGGCCTTTTTACTAATACTTTTCTAGTAATATTAACAGGTAGAAAGGAGCACAAAGTTTCCCCAATACGTTTTAGTGTATATCATATTTTCATCTTCTTTTTAAACAATGGACCAGTATATTTGTTTTTGTAGTTTCTTGTATAATGTGTGCAAATATGTAGAACAACAGAGTGCGAACAAAATTTACTCCAGAGAATCAGTAGGGTAGTACAGGGTACAAGGGGCGAGTTGCAAGTCATGAGGGACGACGAGAATCGAGTTAGATCAGTCTTCTCAGCCGATGTTTTCGCTTCTTGCCTGACGCTCGTCTGCTACATGTGCCATGTCCTTAACTTTTGACTGAAAGTTAGAAACTGTTGGCAATTTAATACATGACAAAAGATTTTTAAAAAGTGTAGATTTTGAATGTTTCGAGTTAGTGTGAAAATTATAAGCCACCACCGCCATTGTCAAATGATGTATACGAAGAACTATTTAAAAAATACTTTGTATTAATCGTTGTGTGATTGTTAAAATCTAAGCGTAATGATGTAATACATGTAAATTTGTAATAAACTTCAATTCGCATTTTAAAATTTGCTTGGTTTGTCTCACTGATAAATTTCTACCCTAGCGTCTTACTTGCCCTTACACATTTCAGAGATTTTGCAAAAACAAAAACAAAAAATTCCTTGTACTTTCTTAAAAGAAATTACAGCTAGATAGGGCGATGAAATTTTCATTCAAAAATTTCCTGTCACAATTACGTGCCAGTTTGGCGTGTATCTCTACCCTTTTTAACGGAATCACGTTGATTCTTGAAGTTCTCTTGTAACATTTCAAATGAGTTTATGCCACAAGGGGCGTGGCCTGCCAGCAGCTTCTCTAATAAGGGAGTCAGCGGCATAACCTGGAGAGTTTTGCACAATCGGCAAAGAGCAAAATATTAATCCTTAGGGTGTTTTAAAATCCCCGGTTAGAAAGCCAATGGGAAATCCGGTACAAAATCGTAAAACGCATCCTCGGAGACCCAGGGGCAGATATAGGGGGCGAGGGAAAGTCTAAACGGGCGGAAAAATATATATGGAACGAAGAAAAGTAAAGAACGGCGAGAAGAGCCCCTGGGGACAATGTCTTACCAGACCAGTTCCAAACGGTCGCTGCCGTTCTGGCTTCTGATTGGTGCCAGAAAACTTGTGTTTTTCTGGCACCAATCAGAAGCCAGAACGGCGGCGACCGTTTGGAATTGGTCTCGTAAGACATTGTCCCCAGGGGCTCTTCTCGCCGTTCTTTACTTTTCTTCGTTCCATATATATTTTTCCGCCCGTTTAGACTTTCCCTCGCCCCCTATATCTGCCCCTGGGTCTCCGAGGATGCTTAAAACGAAGAGTCTGCTGGCACGGGCTTTAAGGGGCGTCGTTCAATGCTAATGCTGCCAAGAGTGGAGTGGTTGAGGTGAGAATTAACCTGCGATCAGGTGGTCCTTCTACCCTTTTTTATTTGGAGGGAAGGAGGAAAGGACGCCGTTCTTTTTTCCCCTTTCCCCGAATAAAAAGCCTAATCGCGGGTTAGGTGTGAATTTGTTAAAGAAGTAAGGGAAGAGGACTTGATCGCAGTCTTTCCTAGGATACCTCGGCCCGTACTTCGAAATGACAGACCGTCGCGCTTTGTTATATAAAAAGCTGGAAAATTATTTTTGGATATGTACTGAGTTAAGTCCGAGGAATAGAATGATGTCTTCCAGATCTTCAAGGGTAAAGTCATCGGCCTCCTTGTGGACATAAGTGTCTATAGCCTGATGGATGCTCTGTCTGTTAATTAGAATAAATAAATAGCAATTTGATCTTCTGTAGAAGAAGCATTTGGGTTCTGCTGGAGCTTGTTCGCAAATAAGACCAAATAAACACAAACCTTTACCAAACTCGACCAGGAGAAAAATAAAATCGAACAAATATGCATGTTAAACCCCAAGTCTACCAGGTTAATTATGTAGACATTGATTTACGCCATCAGTAAGGAATTTATGTCACTGAGACGGAGACGTTCCTTCTGGCAAAACGTCCTGAGCGGCGAGGAATGAAGAGAAACGGCTGTTTTTGCAGGCTAGCCTGTCCCGTGTGCCTGTCTGTCTATCTGCCTATCTATCTCTCTGACTAGGACCAAGGATTAACAGAGTCAGTCAGGAGCCCGGGCTGTTTGATTCCCAGGTTTCTTCGTCTTCTTTTCTTTCCATGGAGCTTAAAGTAGCTTTTAATACCCGTCTGAAAAAGATGCACCTGATGGAGGAGCGGTGGTAAAATGAGCGCACGGCTCGCGCGGCCTCAGGTTAGTCGGTTTACTGCGCATGTGCTATTTTAAAAGTGTTACCACAACCTTTCACAAACTGATTAGGTCTTCATCCATCCGTTCGTCCGTCAATAGGAAGCTTAAGCAACAACGAGGTGACAGCTGAAAAAACGTCACGTTAAAAGTGAAGTCGCGCTGCCTCAAACCTTATCGCGCTTATTCTCTCTCTTTCAGTTCGTCAAATGTTGGCAGTTTTTTCTGGAGTTAAATTCTAAAACACTGTATTGAAGATGATCACGAAATTAAAGAAGCCAAACTCCTTGTCTTGTTTTCACATTCTCCACTAAACGTGAATAGTTAGGCATTTTCACGTCCTAATCGCGAAGTGACGGCAAAGAGATGTACGTGATGGACGTGATGCTTGTGCAGAGTTGTTGTTTTGCCAATCTAAACCTTTAACTCTTTTTTGTCGTTCTCATTGACGTCGCCGTCGTCGTTGCTTTAGCTCCCTAATTCGGTGTCTGTGTCCCCCTCTGTATATTAATTTGCCCCAACCTCCCCCCCCCTCTTTTTTCGCAAACTCCTGTTGATACACTTTCAAATTGTTACTGACTCTGGAAGTAAAGGCTAGAGCAACTGACTGCAGATGTATAATATTACTTTTTTTCCCTCCGCCAACGTCTACCAAGCCACAGGTACTGATCCATCCACTAGAACCAATTGATGATTCCGACTAAGCCTTTAAAATAGTCCTTAAATATCAAGTGCCCGAGGCCGTGAAATACTGGTCCTTATTATTTAAACATCAATCAAATACCTGGTGAGCTTTCGCGCGAAAACATGACTTATGTGGGTTAACAACATTAACGTTGCCTATTTTTGGAGATTGTGCTATCTCAAGACCAATATTAAATTCATCTTTATGAGTTCCTCAAGCTATAAATTCACGCATTAGTGGCACAACTAATAAACAGATGTTTGTGTTGGCTTCCGGCCGCCATATTTGTGTCACTCAAAGGGACACCAACATCGCGTCTCCTAGCCTGTTCCAGGCTCCGAAATAGTGGTGAAAAGTCGTTCAGTAAAAAGAAATGCGAAAAACGCGCGGGGGCTGGGGAGAGACACCGCCCCCTTTCCCAAGTCGCGTCCGTCTTATTTTCGCTTTGCTCGTTTTAATACGTCCGCACTATACTATCTGAGAGCCTGGCACAGGCTACGCGTCTCCATACAAAGCTTTACAAATTTGGGTAAAACCTTTTCCGAATATCTTGCTCATGAAATAACGCACAGACCCCATTGTTGGCGAGGCTTTTTGTATATTTAGCTTCTTTCATTTCCTAGATTCTGGACTTCCTGTATTGAATAGTTTGCATTTTTATTTTTGATGGTCAGTGTCGTCAGGGATCGATCCCTGACGCTGACCAAAAGGATCGAATGTCCGGGAACGAGAATGAACAGTTCTAAGAAAAACAGGATATTACGTCAAAATTTCAAACAATAAAATACATTTTAACTTGTTCAATAGCAAAACCAGCCTGTGGGTCATATTTTTGTACCAAACTGCTCAGTCAGAAGTAGTGCAGTTTCAGGCGTTTTTTACTTACTTTTCTAGTAATATTAAGTGGTAGACTCGATACTCGCAAAAGAGCACAACGTTTCTCCGAGCGCTTATTTAGTGTGCATCATTTTTTTTTTTCATCTGCAGTAAAGAATAGTGTATTTGTTTTTGTGGTTTCTTCTTTAATGTCTGCCAATTTGTAGAACAACAGATCAGACCGCAGGTCTTCAAGCGTTAAAGTCATTGGCTTCCTTGTGAAAATATGTGTCTATAGGATGGATCCTGTGTCTTTTGATTAGAGTAACTAAAGAACCATTTGACAGTCTGGAAGGGAGTGGACTCTCCCCACTCTGCCCCCATTGTATAATTTTGTCTCACTTGGGGTATTAAGAATATGGATGAGCTATCTACAGGTATTGCATAAGGCTGTGCGAGAAAAAAATAGAAAACTAAAGGAAATATAAAAAGAAAAATTAGGCACTGAAAAGAAGAGGGGAGGAAAACATTTGGAACAACAACAAGGTCCGTAATAACTCTTAGTTTGCTTTCTCTTTAAGAATGATATTTTTGAGGTCAAATAAAGCTTGGGCCAAGCCTAGATTGAACTCCATGTTTTGGTAAAGCTGCCCCACCCCCGTCAACATTAACAGTTGCGTTAATAATAAGTCTTTGATATAAACGTTCTTAATTGTTCCCGGTACTGCATGTATTAACTGCCTTTTGACATATCTTTTAAAATTTGCCAACGTTTAACAACTTACGAATTATATTCAAATCGTGGAAAGACATTGAAATCACACAATTGTTGAAGTTGTCATAGGAATATTCATTTAAAAACATTGTTCAAAAGTACGGTTAAAAATGTTTGCAAAAACAATTTACTTTCACAAATTTATAGCACCACACGAACTAAGTGTAATAAAATGAGATGGAATAACTTTCAAAGTCAGCCATGAGAACTTTAACAGTTAATCAGTATTTATAATTTCCAACAATTTTAGTAATTTCTTTCAAAACCAAGACGCTGTCTTTATTGGAAAAAGTGTGATACAGAATTCTACAATCCTTTTTTTTTTTTCAAAATTGGTTTCACAGGCGTAGCTATGTCGTACGGTAGATATTAATTAACAGTCACCTGACATGATTGTTGCAAGAACTAGAAAATATACAGGAACAAGTTTTCTTCTTATTCATTAACCAACAGCTTAACTCATAATATGGTAAAAGATATTTCTTTCTTTACTGCTTTGTTGGAGATTATAATAAAAATGAGTTCATCGATAAAACGTTACTTTGATTTCATTTGCGTGCTTGAGGCTAGCGTTTTAAACTTTTTGGGCCGTTCTTTATCAAGAAAACAGCATTTGCCAATGTAAGGCAATTTTTTAAATTTTTCATGTGCTATGTTTCTAAGAAATTTCCTATCTCTGTTCAAAGGTGAAATGTACTGGACATGCGCGCTGGTTTTCGTAGCAATCCTAAAATGTACATCCACTGGCCAAACCATCCGTGGCAGCGCTGTACTGAACACGAGTGAGCCGAGGTCTTTAAGCAATGATAAACGTTCCAATGCAATACTCAGTTCCTGGCGGCTGGAGAATGGCCTTAATATTTTCGCAGCCAATCAGAAAGGTCAACGTTTGCCGCACAATAGAATTAAAAGAGAAAACGTCCTCGGACAAGAAGACCCACGCCTTTAAAAACATGTATTTTAATTCGCGTTTGACGAAAGGCCCTTCGCCAAAAGCGATTCGGGAAAATTTTAACAATGGTAGTGGTTTGCAAGGTCAAGCTTAACCCGGCAATCTCAAAGTTCTGTTTAAAGGAGAAAATGTCATTCTAGCCCTCCCTACTCTACCCCCGGTAAGACACAACATGACAATCAGAGGGCTAGAGAGCAATGTAGAACGGCGAGTTTTGAAAGACAGCAATATTTCACAAATAATGTAAAAGTGCGTGAGATTGATTGAAAGATTTGGTACAAACCTCTTCTAACGTAATTTCTGGCCGCCTTAAGGTGGCCCGAACTTATTTATATGCGCGTTGGTTATGTTTTGAATCGCGCTTTTGTGCACTGGACCGATCCAACCGATTTCTATGATTTTAGGCATTCTGAATAAAAAATGGTCGAACTTCAAGGAAATTTTATTTAGTTTCTTGTAGGTAAAAAACGTTTGTATTATCGGCATATGTTTAAAACCTCATTTTTACAAGAAATTTCAATAACTTGGAAACCCTAAGACAGACAAACAGCAAATAAGTCTCAGAGCTCTCTAGTTTTATTTCTGCAACTTTGAAGTCAATCGTGCCTGTAGAACTCACTGCACAAAATGTTGATCAAATTTAACCTTAAAATGCAACGCAATGCAGAGGAAGGGTGCCGACGGACTCTCTCCTGAATGACTAGAAACCTACTGCCAATAAAGTTCGCAACACAAGAAGAACAACCTCATCCTGAATGTGGGGCAAGATTAAAGAACTTCTATTTAACAAAGTTACTGCGTTTTTGCCCTTCCGTTTTCGAAAAAAATATCAACAAAGCAATATAACATCTATTGAAATCGCCTACCAGGTTTTGTCACCGAAGGTTCCCGTCTTGAGGAGAAATAAAGTCACCAACTCAAGAGCTTCAACCGGCGATCCATTTTCAGCTGCAACGAAAACCTTTGTATTTGGTAATATATTCAAGCTTGTTAGATTTGCCATCACATTCGCACGGGCCGTTTTGCCGTTGGGGATAATGAGAAGAATAACTAACTGAAGACGATTGTCATATTTTTCTTCATCTCTATCCCCAAGTGGCAAACTTCGATTCCCGAGCGAATTTAATGACCAGTCTACAAAGCTTGAATAAATTTCCAAGTACAAGGACTTTCTGTGCAGGTGAAAAATGGATGTTGATGAAAAGTACGGGAGTTGGTGGCTTTGTTTCTCCTCAAAACGGAAATCCGACAACGCTAGAAAATGTTGAGAGTTTGTCTAGTTGCTATATTTTGCTTTGTTAAGATTGGTTTCGAAAAGCCTGAGAGGGACAAATACAAAGTAAGTTTGATGGATGGAAGTTCTTTAATCTTGCCCCGCATTTAGCATTTAAGCAAAATGTGTTCTGCTGCTTGAGTTCAACTGTCATAAGGCCAAACTGGCAACCCACTGTCCGCTTTTGTGTTGTTTGAACGAAAAGGAGCGCGAATAGGCTGAGATCAATCCCCAAGGGGCTTTTCCCACAGTATCCCAGCTTGATAACCTATCGCAGCTAAATCTCAAACAATAGTGCTTAGTAATGAGATAAACTTAAAAGGTGAAAACTGACAGCAAATAAAATGTGCTTTATGCTACCTTGTGTTCCTCGAGACGATTATTCAACCGGTTTCTCAACAGTCAACCTCGTCCCCAGAGCCTTTCACGTAGAAAATGGAAGGGAGAGCCCTGGGAACAAATGTTTCTGGTAGGTAGGTAGGTAAAAGCGCAAATGAGCTAGAGGCCCAAACGGACAAAGCTTATCCCGGTTTTCTTAGCATGTATGAAGCATGCCTAGGAGTATTGCTACCTCCCCCATAGACGGAATGCTAGTCCATCGCGGGGTTACCCTCTAACAGCATGACGCCGGAACCCATTTATACACCTGGGTTAAGAGAGACAAAGTGGAGAAAAGTTCCTTGGCTAAGGTAACAACGTGACGGTCGAGGCTTGAGTCCCGGATCTCCACATCCGGGGTTTGAGGTGTTAGTCCCTCTGCCACACACAGCTCCAGTGGGCTCACTGAAATATCTATTTCCGGATTCAGATATTTTGGAACGAGAAATGGTAAAATATTCCTGAACAATTATTGGATGAAGTTTTGTGACATTCAGTAGTTATTTTATTATACAATATTACTGTCCCACGGAACACATACCCAGTTTGACATTGCTCTCAGAAATCATACAGTGCGTTTGCAAACTACAGATTAACAAATTATCTCCTAGAAGAAAACTGTAGGGTCCTTGCAAAGAAAAGACAGATAATGAATAAATTTTAAAATGAATTTCCTGCTCCCCGCTTCGTCGTGCGTGTTGGCCTCTCCCCAGGCTTTTCTCAAAAATTCAAAATACACTGGCATGTATGCATGCACTGGAACAGTGGTATGGCCTATACAGGGGCGTAGCCTGCCTACAGACCTGTAGGGCCTGACACTCTACCGCTTGTAACGAAAATTATGTGTTGTTGGGGTGAGCCAAGAAGCTTAAGAGCTCAAAGTGTTCGTGAGGTCAGTGCGTGCAATTTTCAGGATATGTGGAAATGAAAGTCAGCCAAGCCTACAACCGGAGTCCAAAAGCTGGCAACGCCCCTGTTATATACGCTGTCTCCTATTAACGAAGTGAAACTGTTTAAAAACATAGGCACCCAGAGCAAAGGAAATCGAACGGAAAGGCTCCACATCGAGAAAGGAAAACTTCTTTTCGTCACGTTTGCTTTGGATCAGTGAATGTGCACATACACACAGGACAGGATACTTTATCATGAAGATTATCCAGCAAAGGTCTTAGTTTATATACATGGAAAAGATCGGTAAATAAGGAGCAGCGTTTTGAAAGAACCCACGCCACCTGACCCAGACTAAACATTAATTTATATTGGCTTATCAAACAAACACATTTTGACGTAATATTCTGTTTTTCTTAGAATTGTTGATCTGCTCTACAAAGCATGAACTATCGCTGAACTGTGGACTGTCGCATTTTTTTTTATTACTTGACTAAGACAGATCACATTGCAGCGAGGAGGGGGGGAGGGAAAGGCAGTGTCACCGCAACCCTTTCCCTTCCCTCTCCTCGCGATTTTTTCACCTTTTCCCCAAACAGAGAGCCTGTTAACATCTTCACAGGCTATGTCCGGCCAGAATGGTGACTTGACTGGCAAAAAACGTCACTCGCCGGTCATGTTGACCGGTCACTTACGCATACTGCACAGGTAGCCCAAGCTCGAAATATGATTTTGTATCGCAAAAAAAAAGACCTATGGCTTCTGTAACCTACGAAAATGAAAGGATTTCAATTAGAAAAAACAGCTACCTTACATGAAATGTGTGTTACGTCTCTCCTGTGTGGTCCATGGGCCGATTTATGGCCATTTTGTGGGTTGTACTGTAAACGACTTATATAGAGATAGAAAACCGTTTATATTACAGTACAATCCATCAAACGGCCACAAATCGGCCCATGGACCACACAGGACCGGAGAGACGTAACACACATTTTATTGAAATCGGGTGTGAAAAATGACATTTTTGGCCTGAAATAGGGGAAGAATTTTGAGAACCGGGCGGTACATGCCCAACAGGAATTCCCAGAAGTACCTTCCCCCCCCCCCCCCCCCCTTCCCCGCTCTGGCGCTAAACAGCTCTCGACACAAGTCTGCAAAATTACACAATTACGCACACAAAACACTAAGTGGTTTACGCAAACAGTTAAAATTCAACAATAAGGCACACACACCTCGATCAAATTAGCGAACAATAGCGATATTAGCCTAACGTTTTGTCCTTCTTGACCTCCGTTTTTCTCTCGTCGATGGCGTCACTCGCTAATCTGCAGAAGTGACGCGCACCCGTTACAATGTGACGTCACACTGGCACGCGGAATGGATCAAGTAACGTAATTGGGAAATAATAGAGTCGCCTCCCTCCCTCCTGCACGTACGCACCAAAGCGAACACACCTGCAGCGGCACTAAAAGGTTCTCAAGATTAAGACATCGAGGCCGTGTTGAAGCGACCAGCATTTTGTCAGAAAGAAGAGAAACTGAAATTCTAGCCCTTTTGTAAAGACTGTAAGGTCGCCATTTGCAACACTGGTGTTGTACCACTTCAGGAAGGTCACGGCAGAATGCTCTTGCAAGAAGCTACAAATGCCCGCAAGACACAGATAAATTACAGGATTAAATCCTTAAAAGATAAAGCACTGGAAAAACGAGAGGAGGTGGAACAACTCAACCAAAAGAGCATGGAAGTTCTAGCGCAAGTAGCCGACGTGAAAAGCCAAGTGCAGACGAATGTAGACCAAATGATTGCAATCATCGAAGAGAGGAAGCAAAATATTTTCGATGTGGTCGATATTCAAGCAAAAAAAATCACTTGAAACACTCTCAAAGAAAAAAAGCGCAGCTGAAAATCAAGTGAAAATAATTGAATCAGCAATTGAACAAACTGAATCTCTGATGAAACGAAACCTTTATGCAGAAATTCCTGGATTCAATGAAACATTTGACGAAATCCTACAGGAACAGGACATCCAAGGAAACCGTGACACTGAATATATTCCTCGATTTAGTTTCACTAAAAGAGAAAAACTGATTAACGTGTTGAACAGTGAAGGTATAGGTAATGTAAAAACTGTTTTTAGCGAAACTAAATCGCAACAATCAAAAGCCAAAGGTATAGAAAATAGTAAAGTAACTGATGGGAATAAAGGGGAAAATGATCGTGACAGTCCTCTTGGACAAAAAGGTGAGTCTGTTGGAGAGCTTAATGGGCCGTGGGGGGTGGCAGTGAATGATCGTGATGAAATTGCTGTGACTGAGCTGTGGAACGGCAGAGTTTCAGTGTTTAGTAGTGACGGTACCCACTTAAGATCGTTTGGCAGATGGGGTCAGAAAAATGGGGATTTTAATTTACCTTCAGGGATCGCTTTTAATAGTCAAGGTAACATGGTAGTGGCAGACAATGTCAACCACAGGGTGCAAGTCTTTGATAGAAATGGTACGTTTCTTCGTACGTTTGGTGAATGTGGAAGTCTTGATCACCAGCTTAAAAATCCTGAAGGTTTATCAATAAACGGCAACGGTGATATTATTGTTGCTGATAGTGGTAACAAATTAATCAAGATATTCTCTTCTAGTGAGGAGTATTTAGGTAAATTTGGTGGAGCAGGTTCTTTGGTCGAACCCTATCACTGTATCGAACACGGTCAATATTTTATAGTCTCAGACTATGGTGACGATTCCATTAAAATGTTTGATCTTGAAGGAGAGTTCGATGAGCCCTATT